>JAODOY010039350.1:0-20552 GCA_025399855.1 Forbesichthys papilliferus
TATATATATATATAATAAATGTAAGGTTATATATTTCATCTGTTGTTTTTAACTCAATGCAAATCGCAGATTAATAGGTTAAAAATGTTCTCCTAAATAATGTTATCGTATTGGCCTTTGAAACTCTGCTATTGGTTGACCTCTAACATTTATGAATGTTTTCAGTTTCTGTGCGGTGGGAATTAATGCAAGCGTCACGGCTCAATTATACAATATTGAAATGTATAGTGCCAGCAAAAATACCATTTTATCCTTAGGCATATTTCCCGACTCTGATAGCATAATAATGAGTCAAGACATAAGTGTGTGATTAGAATACCATGCAGAGTTGTGCTACTGTTAACAGACTGTGCTTCGCTGCCAGCCATTTAGAAGCTGTAGAGGAGTAGAAACAGGCTCCTGTGGAGGAACTAGACATCCTGCAGAGCATTCATTACGTTAAAGAAACACAACAAACACGGCCGCTCTCAAGATATCTAATAGCATGCTAATCGTAGCAGCTCATATTGGTGTAAAACAGGGCGATTACAAACCAATAGGGATACCGTGTCAAAATAACTAAAGACTGCCCTGTAAAACTCTATAGCCAACACTTCTAAATACCCAAAGCCAACCACACGCAATTTTACCATAATATCTATACAACTGTTTACGCTAGAACTACTTCCCATATTAATCTCTCTGTTTTGACTGTTTTTCCATATGTCAAGTGGACGGTGAAATGTACACGGTGCTGGTAATAGAGCAGAGCTGATGGAAAAAAGCCAATGAAATGTGTGAGCTATTATTATTATTAGCAAACCAAGTGGGCGTTTTCACATAAAGGAATTTCAGAGCTGCAATTTTGTTGAATCATATTGTATGTGTTTGTTTATGAATATGTGTCTTAGCTCACATTTAGATAGTCACCACCATAATCACACCATACTCTATAAATCTGTATACAGAATGTCAGCTGTTCAGGTTCTCTCAAATATAACATCACCACCACAGGAAAGCCATTCATCCATCTTGTTATCTGACTATATTGCATATTTTTGCTCCACACTTAGCTTTACAATATATTGGGGAAATGTGTGGGGAAAAGTTGCCAGTACAATATTAATTTAATCGATTCATATATTTGTTCAAGACTTAAGTTGCGACTGGGTTGTAGAATCGTACTTGTTGCTGAATAAACAACATTTTAAAAAAAGCTAGTACAACTTAAATGTCTTCTGGCCGACTGCTCTCTACTCTATATTAATTATTATATATATATATATACACCAAAAAGTGTGTGTGTGTATATATATGTATATATATATAACATTTTAAGCTATTTTCCACCTAAACTTTTATTATTAATAATTTTTTTAAATGGTATTTATTGTTTTCTTTCTTTCACGTGTCAAAGTCCAGTCCAGTCCCTTGGGTAACTGCTTCATTGTACTTTATGAAGCAGCTGCACTCTTAAATAATTGTCTTAAGTTATAATGCATTATTTGTAAAAAAAAAACTAAAAAAACATTTGTAATACTATGTGCTGTATGTCTTACTAAACACAATGAGCTTCTCTAAAAAAAAAAAATACAACCATTATGATCAATTATGGTGCCTTCATTATTCATTAACAGATTTAATTAACTTATTGAAATCCTATTCAAACAAAGGCTATCTCATCATGCAGCACAACTATTCAACTGTATAATGTGGGAGTTTCATCAACTTTCCTTTATTCGTTTAGTTATAACAGTAGACGTCGTAGTAGGTAGGAGCGCAAAAGTGTATATTCAGATTTCCGAGAGTACACTAAAGTGGAAATGCTCCGGGCAACTCCTGATTGGTCAGATGCCCTGGTGTAACTAACTATGACGTAGCCGGAGTTTCTGGGAATGGCTGGAAGAAATCCATGTGTTTACTACCTCACAGAGAAGTGTGCCAACTGCATTTTGAATGTTCAGGGAAGTGACCAAATATGGTTCCTTGCCCTATAAAGGTTTTAAGCCTATTAACTGTATATCATCAAGGCAAGAATAGCATATCTTATTCAACTAAACTGTTAAAACACTGAAAACCAACAACACTGCTATCAAAAATAAAACAGCCACAGCCAGCCAAACATTATATGGAACCATAGGCAGCGGTTACATGCCAGACGACAAGAAACACAGAAACCAGGGGATGGCCTTACTCTGCGTCTAATACATGCAGTTACTGTAGACAACCCAACAGCAAGAGCACACATAGTCGCAGCATGGTGATATAATAACTGACAAAGGAACACATGATAAACTCCAACCTTACCACACCATAAACAATCAACATACTGTACGTTGATTCTGGGTTGTGCTTGGAACACACACTGGTGAGACAAACGGCTTTGAAATGTCTAACAAGGTCATTATGCCCCATTTGCATTCATAGCGGTTTACTCACCAGTCCAGAAGAAGCTTTGAGTCAGCATCAAGCGTAATCCATTGTTGCTACTCGCTTCTGATTAATCTAGAGCTGGAAAGCAACACGTCACCAGTGCACCGGAATGCCAGGGCACATAGTACGTCTTGTATGAACAAAATAGGCCATGGAAACTAGTGACTCACCTTGCTCCTTAAGGTACAACATGGTACGGCAAGGGTACGGCCCGGAGCTATATGTTAATTTCAGAAAATATATAACGCAAACTCTATAACGCAGTAGGCTACATAGGTCATTGACATATCCATTTTTTGGACCTCTCGATATTTGTTGAGTTTTGAACGTTTTAAACTTTATAAACTTAACATATTACACGCATCACCTTTAACCGATGTACTATGAAAACCATACTTTTCATATTCTTCCAAAATAAGAATGAATGTTGACATGTCTACCTGGAGACAATCATAACAGCTAAAATGCTAATGTCAGTGAACTAAGTGTCTAATAAAGGTCTCTGGAAAAATCCAAGCCTTTATACCTAATACTACATGGACCATACAAGGTACATAGGTACAATATGGGCTAGCAACAATTTGAAATCCTGCAGCCTGCCTCTCAGTTTTCCTGTACAATCAAAGTTTGACCATCATAACCATCTTGTAACCTTTGTATATCGATTGTGTAGAATACTGTACTTTTAGATTAAGCATATAATCTCACAAGGCAGGCATAGACAGAGCGTACAACGGTCATGTTCAAGTACAGTAAACACAGTCGGATGACAGGCACAAGCCATATCTTATCCGCTATTCTTTTTGTAACAAATCGGTGTGAAGTCACAATTGTTTGTTTTGTTTTATTAAAAGCTCCTCTATAAATAAATGCCTTTACTCGCACATGGTTTTATGCATGATAATGTCAACATTTTTGTTTACAGCTGGATAATGAGATCCACGGACATAATACTTGTGCCAAAATATTATTCTATTAGCATACTGTAATATTGCTGTATGATAACAGCTAGGCAAAAACAGCCATTCAGGTGCAGGAGAGGAAAATTTTCCCTGCACTTAAATTATATACAGTATTTATTATTATTATTTATCAGAAATCATTGCAAACTGTAGTACAGTAGATTCATTTTCTAGACGAAATCAAGAATGAAATTGAATGCTACTCTGGCTGATCAAAAATGACCAAGATGGCTTCTCAATGTCAGCTTCAAGGACGTCACTGCAGTCCACTTAGACACTTTGAAGGATGGCACAACAGGTTACAACCTGTGGCAAATGTTGGGCTCACGTCATTGGCCTATGAAAAACCGGGCCGCCATAGGGTTGTTTGGTCACGCTGTACGCTCTCTGATATGCATTTTTGGATCTTGGCCTGAACGGTCTGGTAACCCTTGCTCTAGTCTTTCCTGTAGGGTCTTGATCATTCTTCATCAGGGTTGTCAAACATCAGCTAAAGCCCTGCTCTGCAGAGGTCTATGTTGTCTGTGATGATGAATGGGTGGTTAAAGAACATTGCTGGATGTAATGCGGTCGTTGGCATCCATCCAATCAGATTGACAAACACATGCAGGTCAAACAAAACACCTAACCTAACACAAGATGTTAGATCAACCATCCAAACTATTGTCAGCACTGAGAAATGTTCTAAAATAGTAATTGCTCACCTGTACCGCATTGTCTGAACTTCTACACCGATGACCGAAGAGAGGCCAAATGATTTTGACCTTTACAGGCAAGTCAAAGCAGTTCATCTAACCATTCTCTGACTCAATATCTGCACAGATAATTAAAATGGCGTTATATTGAGGACAACTAAAGTCAAGAGCACATTCAGGTCGGCAACGTTGTGTCAGAATTAGGAAAACACAACAGAAATTCTAAAGGAAGTACAGCAAGATATACAGTATATGCGTATCATTCGTATACAAAACTTTGTCTCAACAAACAATCGGCCACATATTAGCGTGGACTGAAAAGAGTAAAAGCAAGACATCGCTGTACCACTGTATGTCTGAGGGTAATTTCATTATCTATGAGAGCAGCAGCCTTTGGTATACAGTAGCATAGATTAGAAGACACAGTGAACAGCAATTGTTACTGCAGCACAATGAATGGAATTCAGCTGACCATTGCATTGTAAACAGCTTTTATTAATTTAACACTGGAGATCTTTAAATTGCTTGGACAAAGAATTCAAGTGATATTGCAATACATTTTTTCTTTATATAGGCAGACTTAATGTAATGTATAATATATATGTTTAGGCAGTGTATTATTAGAAATGAGGCCTACTGTGATATTGGCAGTAGAATCAGGCTTCTTAGATCAATTTGTTGAATAGTCAAATAATTAGGGTCACCTCTAATACACACACACACACACATGCGCACACACACACACACAATTACAATAAACAGAACGCTGTGCTGGAACAGCATTTACTGAAGACAAACCAAATTCGCTATTTAACTTGATCTAGTGGACAAAAAAGGATTGCGTTTCAAAGCCAAAATAAATGTTGATTATAAAAGTGAAATCTCTCCTAAATACAGTAGATACACGTGTGATCTTTCAAAATATATGAAAGTATTATTCTATCAACACTTCAGTCGCATTCTGTCTAGCCACGGATAACCTTCAAATGAAACCTAATAAGATGAAACGCTACAAATATAGATCCATCTGGGAAAGCAAACGATACAAAGTATAATGAGACAAAAAACAAACAAAAAATCCACAATTTAATCAAAGTAAAACTAATGCAACTGACAAAATGATTATAACCCCGGCTGCCAAGGAGACGGTGGTAATGTTGTGTGACATTGCTGCAAGCGGTTGTTGTGCCCAACAGAAAACAGTGACAGACTTTAGCGGCCGATAAAGCACCCTGGGTTTAACCTGATTGACAGTTTCCTGGTATTTCATGTGGTGTGTTGTTTCTTGGTCTGATTTAGGTTTGTCACTGTACATGTACTCTACATGTCTTTGTGAAAAATGGCAGTATTATCCTCAAATGGGAAGGGGGTTGACGAGCCAGTCTTCACCCTCCTTAAGCCAGCTAAAATGTGATTGGATTAATCACAAATCTAAATTCACCCAGTGTTGTTATGCAGAGAAGATATTCCTTTTGCTCATGTCTGAAAGAGACTCGTCGTTTTCATATTTGAATAAAAGGACTTTAAATTGGAGTGTGTTCTCTGTTACATACTCCATTTGGCAGGTTAGAGTCTTTATCGAGGCCACACATAAACAAGCTGTCTTACTGGTTAGTCAAGGCAGGAGAACTCATTTCTGCCGGCTGGTGTTTATTCTTCTTTCAGCCTGTTTGTGTGATTTGCCAGTGAATCTCTTCCAGTCCATTAGAGAGATGCAGGAAGGGACCTCTGAAAAAAAAAATTACCAAGTCCCAGCTGGCTGCCACAATGAGTTATGTTGAACTACGGGAACACCAGAGACCTCTGGAGATCTGGCTGACACTTTGCTATGATGGAAATGTGATGAAAATACAAATTGGTAAATATATTAGAATACACAGCAGTAGGCCAATACTAATCCCAGAATTCATAGCATATGTTAAACCGATCACCAACCATATGTAATTACCGGCCATAAACGACATTTGGATGCACATACTCATTTTGCTAAAACAATTACATTGTGAGATTTTACTATAGTTCCCTGGTCACTATAGCAACAGAGTAGGTGCAATTAGCTACAGCAGCTATTTCTAATTGTGGCTTATGACCCGTCTGTCATTTGAGGGAATCTATTTTCTTTCCTAATGTATAATGAACAAAAGCTAATTCTATTTACATTTTTTTCCTTTGTATGCAACATAAAAGACCTGTTCTTGTAACCAGAGCAGGGTGAATTAAAGTTGGCAGATGACTCATGCAATCTAAAATAGTTTCATCTCATTTCATCTCATTTCATCACCTTTCACCCCTTCTCCCTGTGTCAACATATTTATCAAGATCAAATTTGCATATATATATATATTGGTGCTAGAGATCTAACACATACAGAATGAATGGAACACAAAATGTATTCAAAAATGAATGTCTGAATGCTATAAAAACTAATTAATATCAGGTATTCATTTTTAATTGTCTGAAATTTAGAAACAATGTGACTAAACATGCCATCAATAAACCCACACAGACACTACGATGTGCGTGTTGTTATCACTTTGAACGCTCCATTCTGTTTTCCATCAAGGTTTTGCTGAAAGAGATGTTTGACGTTTCATTTCACCTCCCATCTCTTTAATGTGTGAACAGACAAACATGCGCGGACCACGGCGGAACTGTGTTGTTGGAACACAACCACGAGCAGACCACAGGGCGATGCTGAACGCTGCTCAGGTTGAGCAGCTGCGATTCGGACTATGGGGCAGCCAATCAACTTTGACGGGCGCGCTTGATGAACCCCAGTTACTAAGGTCAGAGAGTTGATCGGACAAAGACCGATAGCACGGGCTGGCCAACAAAACCCCACTGCACCCACACTCACACACACAGCATGCCTGTATGATGAGTTCAATTCACTTCTTTGAAGATCGGACTTATTTCAACGAGAACAGAGTGGAGAGGAAAACATAAAATGCCACAGGCTAACGAAGAAAACATCTGTTCGCACAGACAGTCACACACACACACACACACACACACACACACACACACACTGGGAGGACAAGAAAAGAACCAGAATACATTTGTAATCAACAACCTTGTTGTTGGGACACAACATGATCAAAGATGGGAGGGATTATTTTAGCGCAACGAGGGACTTCGCTTCCCTCCTCTTTCTCTGCCACTGTCTACCTCCACCTGAGAACCTTCCGGAGCCATGTGCTCTCCCTCTCTTGACGTGCGGTTTGCTCTCCTGTCAAGCTGCCGCGGTGAAAGAGGTCCTCGCAACTCCCGGGAGACGCCGGCACAAAAGAAATGTACACTTTTGCGCACACAGAGACAGCTTCGCTGGAATGAACCGCCTTGGCCATCAATAATTGAGGGGAAGTTTGCACCCTCGCGTTCTCTGGAAGATGCGTCAACATTTCAGCGATAATAATAGGAAAGAAATATGAAGGCAGTACTACCAGCAGAATACAGGCTGCCACATACTGATGACTACAGGCTTCAGTGAAGGCCTAAGTTAGCATGACATAGAAATTCTAGCATTTCAATGTGGTACTGTAGTGGGGGAAAGGAAAAGAAGTAATAATAAAGTTCTAGAAGTACTAACCATGTATCTGCTGCAGTAGAAGTACTAACACGCATCTGCTGCAGCAGGCTATGTATTTGCTGCAGTAGAAGTACTAACGTGTATATGCTGCAGTAGAAGAACTAACGTTTATATGCTGCAGTAGAAGTACTAACCATGTATCTGCTGCAGTAGAAGAACTAACGTTTATTTGTTGCAGTAGAAGTACTAAAATGTATCTTTTGCAGGAGAAGTGCTAAAATGTATCTGTTGCAGTAGAAGTACTAACATGTATCTGCTGAAGTAGAAGTACTAACATGTATCTGCCGAAGTAGAAGTACCATGTAAATGTATATGCTGCTCCATGGAAGTACTAACAATATAAGTAAAGCATTGCACAGTACCAGATTACAGACACGGATGTGAATGTGCACGTCAATAGCAAACCTGGTTAACAAGGATTTTGTTTATGCTTGTGTTGTCAATACTGTATGTCAATTACTTCACAGTTTGTGCAGTCAATTTGTCGTCTAACGACATCAGTCTCAACAGTGCTGATCAACCAAACAGATGATCTGTGAAATGGGCATACGTTGGTATGAGTCACGACAACAATATTTGCTATGTGATTTATTTCTAACAGCATAATCACACTTGCACAAGTAGGTAATAGGTACAGTAGGTTACAGTACATTATTAGTGAGCAATTTGCAAGGCTAGTAAATAATGGTTCTTCGGTTGGTGGATTTTTATATATTTACAAACTACAGTACAGTGATTCTGTACAGATTTGGTGCTGTAGCAATAGAGGTTTTCACCCAACAGCACACTTGTTTTAAAAGATGCATCATATTGCAGAAGTATAAACATATGTATGTCTGTATATACAAACAGTGTATATGTATGACGTATGTCTTAAAAAATACCACTAAGATCTCGGCAGAAAATCACCCCTTTTCCTACTCATACTCATACTCTCCAAGAAGTAAATAAATCTTTCACATTAAGATAAAGAGTCATTCAAGAAAGAAACGCGTGGCTGTTTATACGCCATTTTTGGCATTTCACATCTTGTAGCTGTGTAGAACCTATTTTGATTTAAATCAGACAATAATTTTGTTTGCCTTTGACCTCTAATTCAAAGTGCTGCACAAAACTGTATAGCCTGTTCATGGGGTATGGATGATGGGGAAAACATACTTTGGGTCTGGATATTTAGGAGCACACACAGTTGTATTTAGATAACACGACTTGTTAAGTGCTTGTAGCAGGAGTCAGGGTGACTTACTCGCACTGAGTATGAATAGGTGCAGTTTCGTTTTAAATGTAGGGAGAATATAACGGTGAGATTTCAAAGCATTCACATGGTCAAGAGACCATGAGACCACACAGACACAACACACACAGAACGTTCATTAGTGGCAGTGAGTGTTATCACTCATCTTGCCTGCTTGTTGTTTAAGCATCTGAACAATCAGATTTGGTTCAAATGTCAGATGCCTCCAAATAAAATAAATAAAAAGACAACACCACACGTTCCCACAGGCAACAAATGCAATATCAGAACTGCATTTCTTTATTTTCTATATTATTTTATAAAAAGCAGCAAGGCAAAGACTCATGCAATAAAATTTGGTAACTTAATCTCAGAGACGGGGCAATGGAATGAGGTTGCCTTGAAATCTGATCTGCTATTGGAGGCCTCTCCACCAGAGACCAAATATAGGCTTCCTGGTCATAATTGGGAGCTTTATTGATTTCCGGGACGGTCGTCACGCCTGAGGTGACCTTTTGTTTGAGAATAATTGCTCTATTAGAAGGTTTACTCAGGCACCTGCCGGTATCCTAGACACCATTATCAGCCAATAAGAATCCCAGTCAGTAAAGAAGTGTTGATATGTGGTCGGACTGAGAGACTGAATTTCTCCATCAGTGACTTATCACAGAATAACACTGACTGCTTTAACAAACTCCAAGGTTTACAACCAGCTCTAATACAGTTGAACACAGTTCAGCTGTACCCTATTATTCTGGACCCTATTATTCTGATTGGAATCGGGTTAAAAGCCCAACCCGAAAGTTAATGGTCCATTTAAACACTACAATCGGAAGAGAAACGGCCAACCTGATCGATATTTCATTCCGAATCAGCGGTTGTATAACCCGATCCATGACTCGAAAGAAGAATTCTAGCATTTAAACAGTTAAACCTGATTACTTCCTAGTTGCGTTCTAATGTGCATGCCCTGTCTTCTGTTTTTTGTGTGATGCTGGTTAACTAGTCTGCACAGCCACTGACTATACAATGGATGTATTATAATAATGGTACAAAGTCTGGACAAATCAACTGTGTAAATAAGTACAGTAAATGGGAGTTAGTAGCCTACATGACTTCATCTGGAGCCGTACATTTCTCCACCAGTCACACAAATAGCCTCACTCTCCGATGTACCTACAACTAGAAGCTAGCCGGTTTTACCATTTGCTAGCAGGACATGTTACATTATGAGCAAGATAATGTGTGCATGTCAATTCCGATAAGTTGCGACAGCGCATGTAAACACCAGACCTGTGTACATGACAGGTGACAGGTGATATCCCGTGTAAACAGGTATCCGAAACCGTCAACCAGGAAGATTCCATTCGGAAAGACAAAAAAGTGTAAACCGAGCTAGTGAGTTCAATTCCCAGTGTTAAGAAGCAGGTAGGATGTGTACAGGTACTGTTGGGGATCAAACCAATTGTCATGCCCTTGATAATGTAACAACATTAATTCAAAGAAGTAAAATGTAGCAGAATCAAGTAATGTTACAGTAGATAATAAAGATAATTAAGTGTCGTTGTAGAAGTTCCATAGACATCTATCACTTTCAACGTCTGCTGCAATGAATTTCAAAGAGGCACAATAAATGTGAATGATACAATATGATGTCTCACATAGTCTTAAACATTATGGAGACTTTTAACATTAATTGGACTACAGCTGAACGGGAAGAGAAATATTCCTTTTCAGTAGCCATGGAAACAGCTTAGTGCCAAAACTGGGAACGCGTCTGAATGTAAATGTGGTGCGCCCAGTCTAAGGAGTCCACTGTGAGGAGCAATAGTCAGGCTTCACCAGGTGTCTCCAGACTTTTAACACTGTGACCTGCTGTGAGGTCAGAGACACATCGGCAGCAATTCAATAACCGAAGGTCAAGCAAGAAAATCGAATTATTTGTGGTGCCATTTTCCACCTCCATCCATCTTCAGGTCCATTAAATTGACATACTGAAATCAAATATATTTCTAGCATGACTTACTATACTAAGAATCAGCTGTGTTGTATGACATTTCAAATTAAAGTGAAGGTTTCCATTAAGATTGGCGGCCAAAATGATAGAAAAATAACAATCAAAGCGAACAATAAGGGGAAATTGTTCATGAATGCAATTCTAGTAAACTGGAAAAACGAGGAGTGTTTTAAAAGACATTCTGTTCTCCGACAGTCTCTCACTGGCAGACTATCGACTATCACATTGTCAGTTTGAATCAAGCATTTAATGGAAAAGAAGCTTTGATGACCTTGGGAAAGCCAAAGGTTGTGGAACCATTTCACTGGGAAAATAATGCATCGTTTGAAGGAGTCCTTGGGACTTTGTACCAGGGATAAATACAGCAACTGATACATATGTTATAGAATACATATGTTATATAATATATACGATGTTGTTGATTGGTTGCTATAGTGTTATGTGGGGTTCCCTCAGCAAGAACAGCGAACAGTTTGTCGATGGTCGTTGGTTGATGTCGTTGGTCTAGACGTCAAAGTTCACAGGTCGATAGCACACACTCAGTGAACCCCGTGGCACGAGAATGGTATCTTTACACAGTGAAATAAACAGCTATGACTCACCCGCTCACACTGTCTGTGTGCGTGCGCATGCGTGTGTGTGCGCACAGATTGGTGACACATTCAAGATCTAAAAATAAACCATAATTGGAGGGACATATATAAACATGTATCCAGCCATGCACTGTGGCATGTAGAAAAATGCTGAGCCAGCCCAGTTGACTTCAATGACCAAGACGAATGTGAAAAGACCTGCAGTTAAGTGACTTTAAAAGAGGGTTACATTATTGTAACATGGACATGTCAGCAGTCTGTGACTGAGTGTCAGTCACAGACTGCTCAACTGGTTGGTGTCTCAATAGGACAATTGACTAAAGTGTATCCATCCATTTAAAAAGACATCTGGAAAATACCGTAAGGTCCAATTGCCCCCTCAAGGAAAAAGGTCAGTGCAAATCATGGCAAGTGGTCTCTTCTAGGATGACAATGCTTTCACAGCCAGCTTATCTCAATCTATGTAGTTGACCACCTATGGAATGAAAGGAATATCGTATGAAAGAATACCTTCCTTACTGGTCTCAGCCTCTTCCGTCTTTTAGCACTACGTCACATAAACAACACTGTGCTGAATGTCTGGTACATATACCCTGTAAGCTCAACATAGGACTCTTGGACTTTCGGGAAGTTATACTGTTGATTTCCATTGGTTGGTAGCATTGTCACTAACAAATACAGTATGTATCTGTATTTTCCGGTGAGATGCTAGTGCACTGCTTTATTAACATATACAAAATGAAACATTTATTTTAAGCAGTATCCGTAGCCTACCAATTTAGTCCCGTTTAGTTTTCCAACAAATTTCTCATTTTAAGTTTAATGTCCGACTTGGTCATTAAGTAGTAGTTGGTCGTCGTGCATGCAAATCAAAATACCCCGCTGACACATTTAGCAAGCGCTGTGTCCCGGACTACTTCCTTAACAACACTCGAAACATTGACAATTACTGTTGTTTATACCCCTTAAATTTGTCACCCATGAACACAGTTTATACACACATACACACACACACTATGTAATACCATTAATCTGGTCTTTAGTGTAACTTTCATAGTGTAATTTTCATGAATTTCTTCAACTGGCACTCTGCCCAAATAAAAGACACTCCATGTGATAAAGCCGGCCACATTGCTGGCCAACTGCCAGCGAGTCAGCTTTTGGAGTGGTTCGACTGTTCACCCAACAGATCAGCCAAAATTCCTTTTTCGACATACAGTAAGTACAGTTGGGCTTAAGGAAGCCTCCAACTGCACTTTTTCAGGGCGGGACAATGGATTTACAATAGATTAACCAAGGGGTTTCTTGCCGTCTATTGATGAAGTCACATCCAGGAGGAACTGGGATTGTATTTTCAGAGTTGAAGCCATTTTTCTTCACTTCTATAGATATTCCCTCAGACCAAATCCACCCACAACCTGCAGCCCACTGTGGTGGTAGTCAATTTTTTTGAATAGAGGTTGAGATCAGGCGTCCTCTAACAACAAACATCTGTTATTCAGATTATAAAAGGCAACGACACAACTGACAGAGTAGCGCTGAACAACATACTCTTGATGTAGCAATGTTCGGTTTAGTCAAATGATATGCAACACAGACTGTTGGAATATAAATGCATGATTACAGTGAGATCAGTATTGTATTCCTGTAATTCCAGGATCAGACCACACAACATTTTTGTCTTTCATGATGGTCACCATGTCTAATTAGACTAACATTGTGCCATAAATCCTTGACGTGTATTGGTTGTTTACCTGGCTCGAGTTCATGTGTCAAGTAGTGATGCTGGCGGTGTGGTCTTGTGTTCCGAAAATAAATATTTAAAACAAAATGACCATGTTGGGCTACTGATGAAATCCATGGGAAACTATATCCTAGCCTACTTTAGCTTAGCCAGCTATAGCGTATTCATCGGCTTGCTAAAATGCCTCCAACATTTTACTTTTTGGCTGTTATTGTAGCCTCCAGTACTTTCTCAAGGAAACGAAAAAAGGCCTTTCCTCAGGTAACTTGTTCCACGCCATATTTCACCTGACAGCAGCAGTAGCCGCATCCCTCTCTCTTCAATAGCCTGTGTTTATATGCAACAGCGAGCACTTTGTCGGAACATGTCGTAGGAGTTGTATACTATGTAAGAATATTAAATACATTTTGACATGTTTGTCTTTTCGCTGGGACATTGTGAGGCATCTTTGACGCTACATCGCTGGTACACGGAGAAAAGTCGCCGTTTTTCCATTCCTGTCGGGCCTGATGCTGGAAATGTGTCGGCCACGACCAAATTGGGTCAAAATTGAGTTAGTGTAGGTTGACCCGGGCATAAATGAGCTTTGTGCCACAAGAAGTACTCGAACATATTTGTCGCTTTGTGAGCACGCAATGACAGTTTTAGGCATATCATTCCTGTGAAATGCTGCACAACACAAAGGAGGGTGTAATTATGCAGATTCATGAAATGAGAGTTACATGCATCTCTATGAAAATGTTTCTGTTTAAGAATCTAAGGTCCATATCCAATTCACCACAAAATCTAAAACCGCTACAATAATTGTGAAAATTATAATGGATCAGGAAATAATGTCCTTGAAATGCATAGGTGCCACACACAGTATAGCAGTTGCAAGAATGTTATTTCTACTGTATTAATTTGGGATTCCCTGGAGTTTCAGACACAGGGTGCCATATTACTGTACATTATTACATACAGTTGCATGCACCATTGTACCAAAGTCACATGTATCAATACCATTCATTATTTAAATTGTGTACAACATGGATAGCATATCTATGTCATATACAATGTAAATAACTGTTTTCATTTGTTAAATTCTGTCCGGGTTAAGCAAGCTGGAGTATAGTCCCCATGAAGCCAACAACAACATAAATTCAACAATGGATTTCCAGACTGTAATTGACTGACGTGTGATTCAGTGACTTTTAGCCTGTTGTAAATGGGTTTCAGATGCTTGGACAAATCATGTGGCACAATTCAGCCACCAGAAAGCCATTGTGTTAATTGTGGCATGTTGCGTTTTGCACAATACAGCCATGGATCATGTATGGCAACATGACTGCAGATTGCCTGATGAAAATCGAGCGATACTGTATGTGTGTTTATGTGTCTCATGAAAGTGAAGCTCAATTATGCATTGAGCTGCTCTCTAAACCTCTTGACCCTTGAGGTTTGCCATTTTTAGGTGTTTGTACATCACAGCATCTCATAAAAGTTAAATAACTCATATGGAGAGTTGAAACAGCACAAGATGATTAAAACAAGAACAATAAACATTACATCTCAACACACTTTAAAAAGGAACAATAAAAAACTGACTACAATAGGACATGAATCACATTATTAAACAGGCTTATTAAACATGAATACAATCAGACCAAACAATATCACATAAAACATTAAGTACGGCACCTATATGTGACGGTGCCCTAAGACAGCAGAAAAGTCACTGGATACTTTTTCCAAAAATACATTGTTGCCTTTAAGGTATCCACAATCCCAAACTGGACAAACTGAAGACATTGTAATTCAGCTATAAATTACAGTCTCCCTCCCACCTCCTCCCCAAGGAAAACTGGAAGCATATTTAAAAACTACAAAGTGAATTCAACACAAAGCAAACACACAGCCCTGCAAACATCTTTCACTGCAGTTGAATCTTACTCGTAAAATGCTCATTTTTCTGTCTGAAGTTAAATAAATGATGATTGTGTAATATCAAACGCTAGTCTAAATTAATAGACTAATAATATAATAATCAATTTGTAATCGCATCCATACACATCTTCCATTAGGGGCTATGGACAATAAAGTGTGCTTAGAATACAAACACATTTACAGAGATACTTTAAAACGTGTGAAACACTGAATTCCTGGAGTAATAATTCCGCTACCAGCTGAAGCAAGGCACCAATGTGTAACATGCGTATGTGTGTGAGCAGCATAGCACAAACGCTGCAATCAGGTTGCATTCAGAACAAAGCTGAAACACACTCCTGAGCCATGCCTAAGATGACGGAAGAAGTATTTGCTTCAACTGTACATTTGAATTAGCTTCAACTGCTCTTTAATAAAAAGACAAACAAGAGACGAGAGCAAATTAATGACTTCTCCTTACCCCCATTTTTCATCTGCATGTTTCTGTGTGTGAGTCTGTGTGTGTGCGTCTGTGTGTGTGTGTGTGTGTTGGGTGGGGACGGGAGTATACTAAAATATACACTGTGAGAAACCTCATCTCCATAGAAACAAGGTTTACGCCTGCTGTTTGTAGTGCACCCAGCAAATGTCGTGAATGAAGCCCCTATTTCGCAGACTGCAATGGCTGCCGATATTTAGAGTGAAAAATGAAACCGGGGCCTCTCCTGCACTCGTGACTGAGGGAATGACAGGATACCAGCTAAAAAAAAACAACCCATGATGGAAATGACAACACATCTGTTATGATAGACAACCAGGAACGACACTTTTCTAGACGAGAGCTGATGATGCCACAAGCCTGTCCACATCCACACTGCCATCTCTGTAATGGAGCAAGCTGTGTTATCGAAAAACTCTCCATTCGGTCATTCTGGAATGCTGGCTGCGTTAGCCGGTGCAAGAAAGTTACTGCTGCCATTACTATAACGGTAAATGGTTATGCTGGGCTATGGGCTATGAATGTCAGCACGTACGGTGGATTGGAGAACGTTGTCAAAGTCTGGACAGCAGGCGAGGTGAGGCCCTTAGCTCTGGATGCCAACCCAGAGCTGGAGGCCAACTCTATGGTTGAGTATGGATGAATCTGTATTGTCGGTATCTGAAGGGTTTCATATAGCACAATGTGATTTAGGACTAGGAATCAGTTCATTTGTTGCCATGATAGATGTTTCAGGGAGAGTGCTTCTTCTTGCTCACTGTCAAACGGGAGGATTGCATTTGGCAGCAATGAATTCATCATTAATTACTAATTAATGTAATAGTAGTCCTATGGTGTGTTAGTATAGCAAAACATATGGTTTAGTACTACAAGCACATAACACAAACCTCTTCATAGAGACATGCTGGTGTCACTCATGTGTACAGTACTAATCCCAAATGACTCCATATTCTACGTATCGCTCGTGAATGACCCTAATCTGCCTTTGCTGTCGAAATATAGTGCCAATATTAGATATATATTAAATATTGAATATGACACAAAACAAAAACTAATATATTAACTATTTGTTAATTAGCTCTGAACTTCTCTGCATATCACCTGATTTTGTAGTGAACAGCGAACAACTACAGTAGGTTGCATGATCTGTGTATAACACAATTATCACCTATATCTGCAGCGGGATTTACAGCCCGTCAGAACCTGAAAATGCCTCATGACAATGTTCCGAACTCACGTCAGCTGGCAGAAAGACGCTGGCTACAACACAAACAGCCCCCGGGCAGCTCGTCCACTCACACTGGAAAAGCAGGTCTGACTAATTCACACGAGGTTCTGCAGGCAATTAGCTGCTTATCGTTCCTGGCTGGAGTGAGCTCTTCTGAACGTTCGTCAACGCCGTGGCGGTGGCACGAAGGCGACAAGAGGAGCCGCAGGGGGCTAACGCTCAACCCGGCAAAGCTCAACGTTTCAATTAGAGGTTCCGAGGAACATGGCGGCTCTCATTGCCTTTCTGCTCCACAAGTCCACACTCTAATTACTCCGGGTCGATAAGGCCCCAAAATATAGCTTTCCTGGCAGAGGGGACGCGCAGATAAACAGTCAAAAGGACAAAGATTTATGTGCATGTTGGTACAGCAGGTAACAGTGTAATAGTCTCACAATCAGGCGATCTGAAGTCTTCAGCATGGTGCAGTAATGGCTGCGGGTATTATTAAATACACCTGCAGATTTAGAAAATAATACTGTTTTGCTTTAATGTACAATGTACAAAAAATAGATTTCAGCTAGATAGAAACACTTCCTATCAAGAAAATATTGCTGAATAAAAGCTTTTGTGAACGGAGTAGCCATAAATTCAATAAATTAGTTAATTATTTCTATGAAAACATGATTAATAATAATGGAACTCAAAAGCTGCAGTAATATTTTCAAAGCTCTATTTTTTACCAGTAAATATATATCAGTGATCAAGGTTAGCTGTTTTGTACCAAAATAAATTGGGTTATTTTTAATTAATAATAAAATCACTACTGCATCCGAGTGCCAAGAGACACAATTAGGAAACAACAAAGGCAGAAAAACATTTTTGGTGTTTTAACCTGACAGAAAAATGCTGACCTTTTCCTCAATGAAGCAGTTTTACACAAGGTCAGAAAAGAACTGCAGCAATGTTTGTGGATCACCCACACCCAAACAACACACACAGCAACACACACCTGATTCTGGTAGAAAGACACAGACAGACAGCAGAGCATCGCTGCAAGCATTGAATATTTATTGCAATATTAAAGTTCTCCCTCTCCTGTGAAGCTATCAGCCATTTCAGTGAGGGCCATTTAAATCAAGACAACAATCATGATGAATCACTGCGGTGGCCCACTCCCAATCTCTCCTCTAATCTTCAGTTCAGACCCAAACATCACGGCTCAATTGTTCATAATTGCCCTTTAAGATGAACTATGGCACAAACATTATGGAGAGACCAATTCTCCCCTGAATCCGTCTCTTTTATTCTTATCAGCTAAACCCCTCAGCAAACAGGGCAAGTATTTCTACTTTTTCCTGTGTAAATCACTTCATCACTCTTTCTGTTCAGTTATCTCTCCTGTGTAGATGCTGGTGAAAAACGTTACGGAGAAGAATGATGGGAAAAGAGCTGATGTGATAACTGCAGCCCACCTCTGATTAACACTGGCAGAAATCCATGAGCTCAGGACACTTAGTGATCCCGAGAATTATAGTCAACATGGTGCACTTACTGTATTCACAGGTTTCTCATTTCAATCTCATGCATTAGAAACCTTTATTTATCCAGGACCACCACTGAAGCAAAGGCGTACTTACAATGGTGGCCTGGTTACAAAAAACAAAACGAATTCACCACAATTCATAGCATTCCATAAATGTCTATTTATTATTCTTCACTCTTCTGACACCTATTGAGGATTGACTGAATGTCACTGTTTTCACTGTTCCCATAACGACAGTGTAAACATTGCCATGCGGGGGCGGGCATACCACGTTTCACCTCCATTGACTGCATTTGGTGAAGGCGCCTGCTTTTCGCTTTCATTTGCTAACACAAAAATGCAATATGCCTAATAGCTGCTGTGTGAGGGGAATGCACTACCAATAAGATGAAGAACCCAGAACTATGTTTTTCTAAGCTGTTGAACGTGACATGACGCAAGCTATAAATCCTCAGTACTGAAAAACAATCATATCATCCTTTGTTAAAAGGGGAACTACTGCAGCTTACCTGCAGATATTTAGCCTATAGGCCCACAGTACTGTTACAATGTACATGTTATCACTTGGCACGACGGCAAATGTCTCAGTAGTGAATATTCAAAGCGTCGGGTGGGGGTGGGTGTTAGGATATATCCAGTTAACTGGTTTTAAAGAGGGGAATTAGGAGTGTGGAGCACACTGTTGCTAAAACACTGAGCTCCACAGTGTTTAGGTAGGCTAATAGGAATACCGGAAACAGGTGCAGAGAATGTCAGACGGTAGCTGATGCTGTCACTGCAGTGTGTTTTGCGTGCAAATAATGTGCATGTGTTGGAAGTACTGTACTGTAAGTTGCACTTGTTGCATTGGATAAAGGTATCTAGGAAAACCATTTAGCATTAAGGTAAAATGTTAATAGGAGTCGTGTACATCATTTTAATTCATCTACAAATTTAAATGACCAACTACATTTAGATTACTGGATTTGGAGTAATTGGTTTGCTTGCAAATCTGCTTCCAAACTGTTTTCACTTTAGTGGTACATTACAGTCTACCAAGACCTGACCCCCGGACACACACACACACACACAGAATAATGAGGCCAGTGGTGTGAAGCTCTCTGGGGGCTGATGGGATGTTGTTATTGGACGATGTCTGCCCTCTATCTCTGTCCTTCTTCTGGACCACACACACACCCTCTGTGTAGCTGTATGTATTGTGTCTGTGAATCAGTGAGAGCGAGAGCGAGAGAGAGCGAGTACATTGGATGCAATGCTCATTACACCCTGTGGAATCAACGCAAATCATTTACTGTACATCTTGAGAGATTTCAAAGCCCGCCATTAGTTGTTGAATATAGGTGTGACTAAAGATTAATAACCAAAATACATCTCTTATAAATAAAGCAATAAATCCTACCAGCTCACCTAATGGGTTTATAACAATGACTCACAACTCACTGCCCTGTCACACAGGTAATGACTGCAGTACTGTGATTGGTCAGACAGTGTGACATTTTCAATAGGATCATCAACAGACAGCTTTGGCCACGATTGACAGCCTGTCTATCTACCTATCTGTCTTCCTGCTGTCTGTATGTATGATGACACAACCCCTCACCCTCCCCATAAAGGTTTTCTACTTTATTTAAATTAATTATTTTACAGATTGACAAGAAATCATCAAGAAAATTATACGCTACTTAATTCATTTCATGATTTTAGTTATTAGGCCTAATAAAATGTGTTACAATACACAATACAACCAGCAAAAAAAAACAAACAATGCATCTAGTTAAGGAAACTAAACTACCAAAAACCACCTCAGCATACAACCTGATCACACTACACGCTTAAAACCATTTCTACTGTACAGCACAGCATCACCATATCTCACATGCCACCTCAGCACACCTCAACAGCTCCTGGCTAAATAACTGCTGGAGGTCATGAACAACATGTTACCTGGGCAGCAACCTTGCGCCATAAACACCAAAATAGCCAGTGTTCCCAATGTTAATACTGGAAATACATTTGACATAGGACATGACAAACGCCTGGCAATTTAATTAATGAAAACGTTGTTAATTGACTCAGGTGGTTCGATTTGTACATGTTCTACACGTCTGTCACTATCGCAAATATATATATATATATATATATATATATA
>JAODOY010039361.1:5778-20551 GCA_025399855.1 Forbesichthys papilliferus
CACACAGGACAGGAGAATTCTTCCTTTGAGAGCACAGCTCGGGAGGCCATTCTCGCTTTTAGAAAAGGCAGTCAAACTGCGGTGAAACTGGTTCAACAAGGTCTTGATAATACTTCCTCCTAAAGAACGTTGAAATTACTGTTAATTTTTGACAAGGCAATGGGTTTTTGACTTCATATAACCCGTACATGTATTTTAAAAACAAAGTATTTGTAACACATATGACAAGTGTTTTTACAAGGTACATTTAGTTATATACAAATGCATAATTCATAACTGAAATGAATATAAATTGAATATGTTGTCCTCAACATTAGCACGTGCAGGTAAGGAAGGTACACCATATAACTTTAAATTCAATAATTTAAAGAGCTTACTTCAGTGTGTGTTGTCTGGGAAGAATGGAAGCTCTCCTGTGTGGTGGGGCATGGTTGGACAACAGCTGAATCCAGCTCTGGTAGCAGACACACCTGGATGGGATGACTGGCATTGCCTGGAATGTGTGTATATGTATCTGTGTGTGTGTGTGTGTTGTAATCCATGTGAATACCCAGCCTACCTCTACCCTTGAGCAACATGCCTGAACAGAGACACTGTATAAGGATGGTAGAATTCTGAAACGCAAATATGGCAGGAACATAATCCGAAAGAGCCAATCGTCTGCTTTATAGCATGAACCTATTTAACCAATTGTGATTGCTGCCTAGGACTTTGGCCATAGCAACATGACACTCCATATACACAAACAACATGGCTCCCTAACTGAACTAAGCTGCATTTCTGGAACAACTTATTAAAAAATATATTTGAAAACATTTTCTGTGAAGGTCATGTCTTTTAATGCTCTATGCATACACACACAGTTTTTAATTAATTAATATATTTTTTCTTTCACATGCTGCCTGCAGTACCTTTCGCACAAACACACAGAGAGAGAGAGAGAGAGAGAGAGAGAGAGAGAGAGAGAGAGAATAGGGCAAGGGGTTACACAATTATTATTCTGTACTCTATAGAAAAATAGTTTTGGTTTCATCCATTTTATTTTTATTCAATATTGTGAAAATATCTGGAGAATAAAATTCAAAAAAATTATCTATCTTCTCTAGTTGTAAATTACTTACAAAGGAACATGCATACATAAGCATACCGTAATTAAATGTGAATACATCACTATTTATACTAAACTGGGTCAAAGGTCATATACACACACACATATATACACACACACACACACACATATATACATACACACGTATTTATTTAAGCTTAAATGTTCCCCAACACAGAAAATAAAAGGACAGCGAGCTTCTCCGCTGACTGTGGCCATATTGATTATATGCCATGGACTTCATTCTGCCCTTTGTGTTGGAACATTTCATTTGCAGCCGTTCATCTCAGGATGGGCATTAATCTGTCACAAAGCATGTAGCCGACAGTTTGCGTATAATAACTTCTGTGCAACACAAAGACCTTTTCTTGGCTTGTGTGCTGGGTACCGAGAGAGCCTTTCACTCAGCAATTAGCGGGAATCACGTGGAGTTAAATTGCAGATAAATACAAGCTCTAAGAGAGGGCTCTCTGGACTGCATGTGCTAGCCAAACAAATAATGACCGTCACGTTATTGATTGTGTTGTAGTGTTGTATAAAACAGCACATGGCATTTACTGCAGCATGTTTCCAAAAACGCACCTGACAACAGAAAAGTGCTGAAATCAATTCAACTCACTCTCCCCCTCCCCTATTCTACATGTGATTCTATAAGTATAAAGGTTATTAAAGGTATATATTGAATAAAATGTTCTCACAGTCCAGCTTATGTGATGGCGTGCTGTAACCAGACCCACAATCAACTCTGTGAATAGGGTCTAGACACGCTCCGTTGGGGGTCGTTTGCAGTCTTTGCTTCCTAATTTTGAAACTATTTGAGCGGCTGTTTGCATCTAGCTCTACCACCATTCAGAAT
The DNA here is from genome assembly GCA_025399855.1 of Forbesichthys papilliferus. Taxonomy (NCBI): domain Eukaryota; kingdom Metazoa; phylum Chordata; class Actinopteri; order Percopsiformes; family Amblyopsidae; genus Forbesichthys; species Forbesichthys papilliferus. The sequence continues at coordinate 7,743 of JAODOY010039361.1, forward strand.
CAACCGTTTGGCGTCACCAAACATACACACCCCCCCCCTACTGATCCCTGATTGGTTCGCCATCCAGAGTGTTTGTGTATTAAAGATCCACTAAGTAATATTTCTCCTCAGTCTAGCCAATGTGTGATTCTGTGAATGTACAGTTATTGTTTGTGTATTAAAAAGGTCCACTAAGTAATATTCCATCCATATGCTAACGGCCAGTGTGTGGTAGAGCAGACCCGTTCGAGCTGCTCTGCCAAGGCAATATTACCCACATATTTGTTTGTGGATGTTTCCCCTAAATGTGTTCTATTGAACGCACATGTCCATGTGTTAGCTAGCTGTTGTAATTATGTGCAATTTTGATGTGCACATGAACTTCAGAACAGTTTAATAATCGACACCTACCCTGGAGAATTATATAGTAGTTGTGACACTTTTGGGTAGGTTGTCGGGTACATTCGGTACAGATCTCAATTTCTGGGTTTTTAATTTATGCTAATCATGTCAGGTGAAAAATGCTTTGGTTACTTTCGGATCAGGTCTAGTTTTTGGGACCCGATGCGAAATTAATCAAAGCATTTTTCAAACATACTGATGGTCGACATAAGTCCCGGGACAGCCAGCTGTCATCCAGCCCCCAACCGACAACTTTCCACCACCTTGACGATGGGGTCCAGGAATATAAAGCAGGTCTTTTTTTTTCTTCCATATTTGTAATTCTACACTTGGCCCATGACGAGGACGCTAAATTGTCAGGTTGAGAGTAAAACAGCAGCCCTTCACTGGCCTCTCCACGATAACGGCGCATCATTATTTACCTGTCGGGATACAACATGTTGTTTCAGATAAACCCTGCTGCTCGCTGCCGTTCCCCACAGCCGCATTTATCTGTGGTGTGTCCGTCTGGCTCGCGGCATGTCGGCGCATGCTGAGAAGTGCCGCCCAGACGGGGGCTAGAAGTCGGTTAGCGTACTTTATTTAGCGCACCGTATGCATGCGATTCTGCCAGGGCCAGCGCACAAGCCTCGGGGACGAGAACAAGAGCAGCTTGGCGTCAAGGGCGGCTCGCTTCGCAAAGCATACAGATCACTCAGGCCAGAGTTCTATAGCCTAGCTCCGCCCGACTATGCTCTCAGCTCAATTTATTTAGCTGAGATTACAGTCTGGAAAACCTGTCACATTAGCATTTGCACAGCCATACGGCTGGCGGCTCAATCAGCGTGGGTTAGAGATAAACCAACAATGTAATAGCTTACAATCACTTACTATACCTTTAGGATAATGTATTAGCTTAACAATCACTTACTATACCTTTAGGTTAACATGTATTAGCTTAGAATCACTTACTATACCTTTAGGATAATGTATTAGCTTAGAGTCACTTACTATACCTTTAGGATAATATATTATCTTACAAACACTTACTATACCTTTAGAACAGGGCTATTCAACTCCGGTCCTGGAGGGCCCGTACCCTGCATGTTTTAGACCTCTCCCTGCTCCAACACGCCTGATTCAAGGTTGTTAGAACCCTGATAATGACAAGTTTATTTGAATCAGGTGTGTTGGAGCAGGGAGAGGTCTATAACATGCAGGGCTGCAAAGTTGAATAGCCCTGCTTTAGGCTAACGTATTAGCTTACAATCACTTACTATACCTTTAAAGGAAGTGGGATTTTCTTGGCCACAAGCGCATAATAACTACAACAAATGAGGTGCCCTGACTGGCTCGACGCCCCCGGCAACACCCCCGGCACAGTGTTGCGTCACTAATCTGCCACAGTGGGCGGCTGTGCCTTGCTCAAGGACATTGTCGCTATAGGATGTCTGGTTCATTTGAAACGTTTTTTTGCACCAGTCGATGTTTTGACCACAAATTGCCGCTAATTATTCGAGGCGGTTGCACTGTGCAAACGTTTAGTGAGGAACCAGAACAGCACAGTGACGAGAGAGAAAGCAGAGATTGAGACGTGGTGTGAAGTAGAGTCTCGTTGGAACGCTTTTTGGATTACAACATTAGTGCTTTTAACCATCTCCAGTTTCCATGGTGAAAGTATAAGATGCACAGCCCACACACATTCACCAGTATTCATTAATATGTCTTTATAAATATAAACAGGATTTCTATTGAAAGAAAAACCATGAAAAGTGCTGAGGGCTATAAACACTATTATACGTTTCTATGGTTACGATTAATTAGATTGTTCTGTTAATCAACTTAATTAAAATGACAAAGAAAACAAACAAACCAAAACATAAATATAGCCAATAAACATTGTACACACGCGCACACGCACACACACACACACAGTAAGTGTTAGAAACATATAGGGATCTCTTAACACACCAGAGGCCATCAGATACAAACCAACTTAACTAATAAGGCCGTGTGCAGGGCTGGGAACACGGTTTCCCTAAAGCACAACTCCTCAATTTGTGTGGTTACCCTTGAGGTTGGAAATTGCCCTCTGAAGAAAGCACAGTGTAAAACAAGACTTTGCAGATTTCTCTCCAGCTGTGAAATTATATCTGGATTGTAGTGCAATCATCTCTGACATATTCTCTCACTCCCGGTCAGCCAGCCGACCAAGGGAAGGCATGCCGTCTAGACGCGCAACACCAACTTTTACCGTTCAGCTCCCAGGGAGAAAAGTCCAAGATGACAATTAGAGATGTGAATGACACAGTAGATGAGTCACGGCTCCCATGTGGCTCCATCCGGTCGGAGACGCTCGTTCTCCTCGTCTGTCACTTGGCGACTGATTGGAGAGCCTCCGTTGGAACTTCACGAACGCGGCAGAGGAACGGCCTCCAGGCAACAGACTGCAAAACGCTGGTGATCCACGCGCAAAAGAGCCAGCCATGTCTTGTGTTCACTGCTGAGTGGCACTAAAAGTGGCTTGGCACAATGCTGACGGCATCATTTCACAGCCAAGGGAACAGTATTCTGCCATGATTATCCACAGATTGTGATTTGGGAACTCCGGGGGCCATTGATGTTGCTGCAAGCGTGTACAGCACACATAGAAACCAAAGCTTTAACACGTAACACGGAAGACATTGAATAACAGGTTATTAGTTCAGAGATGGCCTCTGGGATAGAAGGGCAACCAAATTTACTGCTGCCATATCTAGCAATCCTATATCTACACACGGGGGGAAGAAGGTCAAACTCAGGGTCACAGTTCTAGACTTCCAATCCATCTGTCTCTCTCTCTCTGTGCTACAGAGACCGTACAACACACATAAAGCTGCATTCTCTGCACCCTCCCAGCTGGAACAACGCTGAATGTGCTTTACCTTCCTTGAAAGTGCGTAGAATACCTATTTTAGGCATCGTTTTTTTGACCAACACGATGAGGTAGAGTCTGGGTGGGAGGTGACAAAGTAGAGAGCAGTGTCTGAGTAGGGAACGGCGCAAGACCTGCTTTACGTGGCATTGATGGAAAGTCACATCTAAAGCGCTGCAAAATGTATCTCCCATTTATGCTGAAAACAACCTTAAAAACATTCTGAGGTTGTTCCAAACAAGTCTTTTTCCAGGCGCTTCTAGTCTCGCAGAGCCAGGCTTTACATACGTAAAGCATGAGTCTTACAGAAGAGGTATTTTGATTGACATGCACGACGACGACCAACTACGAAACTCAATGACAAAGTTAAACTTAAAGGAATTTGGACATGTTAAGTAGGCTATGGTTACTGCTTAAAAGAATTACAGAACTTAATAAATGAAGCACTGAACTACCGGAACTTCGTATAACGGTCTTGTGACCATTCTAACAGCCAATTAAAATCTACTACCCCACTTCCTGGTAGCGCTGACATGCTTACAGGGGGCTTATGCACTGTATCAGCACGAGTTGGTTACGTAACGTAGTGCTGATGGACGGAACAGGCTGCAGCCAAGAACAGCGATGTAAACCCAGCGTCAGCCACAAGGGAGCGCTGCCACCAGTGTTAAACAGGGACAAGTAGGGCACATCCAGGGAGACAACACACAATTAATTCAGCTTTTGTCTGAGTCAAATTGGCTGGAAGAAAGAGTGAGTGTCTGTGTGTGTGGTAACAAAGCATTTTAATCATCTGCATCCATTACCCAGGCAGAAGCTTAAAGGTGATCAATACAGTATAAACATTAATATAGCAGCAAGCTACTAAGATTTTATTTGAATATATAGTGTGGTACTGGCGTCCTGAGCAAAGAATGACATCACACGCCATCTGTGCATGCGTGTGTGTGTAGTAATTCTTTGTTTACCTAGTCGGCGGTGGATGCACGTGTGTGTGTGTGTGTGTGCGTGCGTGGTCTGAGGTGCTGGTGATCACATAGTTCCTGTAAAGAGGCACTCCTTCAGTGTTATACTGTATTTTGCTGTGAACCAGAGGTTTGTCATCTGAACTCTTAATGTGTATTTTTAAGGTGTAAACAAAGTAATTTATGATTGGTCTGTGATGAGACACATCAATGCTGGTGTTAATATTAACACAATTCTCACTGGAAACAGATCTACACGTCATATCTGCTGAAAACCACCCCAGGACCTGGCTGGTTTTCAGCGGTACACTCTGTACGTTCATACGTCATCAAATTCAAATGTTAACGTTAATGAGGGTCCCCCTCTCAGCCCCTCCCCTCCCCCACACTGCTTTAGCATTTTTCAAAGTAGTAGTAGTAGTCAGGCTCCGTGGCTAGGGTGCAGCTACACTTTAAAGGGATAGTCAAGGGAAATCAGTCATTTTAGTCTTTGCATGTCATTAAAGGATGTAGAGGCTTAATATAAACACATACAAACTATGAAAATCTACTTCCATTTGAATCGCAAAATATTCCCAAAATATTCTGTCTGTCCGGCGATTTTCTGGGTGGAGTTAACTCGAGCATGGAGACGTTATGCAGCTCCTGGACTATACAAGTAAAAAGTGTCACAATAAACGGCACTTTGCGTTTGAGTCTGACTGCCTACTGCAGCTTCTGTAGTACATTTGTGCTATCTGAAAAATACTCTGAACTAACCATGTAGTGCGTGATCGTATAGCAGCATATAGGCCATGGAGAAAGGAATCCAACTATCTATCATGTTATTGTGACTTTCTTGCACGTTAATAGCGCAATGTGTTAATTAACAAACAAAATATTGCAAATGGCTGCCTCCATATTTTGCCAGCCGCTCAGGAAAAGTAAGAACCTTCCCCCCCCGGCCACCGTGACACTGTGGCCGTAACACAATGAGGGGCGATGAGTGGCAGGTGAGAGCCACAAAAGGAAGATATTAGGTTGTAAATGTACCTCTGCGTGACAGAAGACATATTATAGCCTGTTCCCATTCACAACTCAACCTCTGCATGTCCCCAACAGTGCAGGCAGTCGGGTTTGTGAGCTTGTCAAAAGCCCGACCATAATAAAAGCCTATAGCGTTTCTAGCAGAGCTTTTAGAACGGAAAAAAGAAAAAAGAAAAAAAGAAAAGAAAATGAGAACACGGGTAGATTACTTCGGCCCGCCGACAATAGGCTGACTGACAGGCTGATCGATCAACAAATGATTGGCTGACTCACTGGCAGCCTGGCTTGATTTGGTGTGTAATGAACCAATCCCCTCATTAGCAGTAATTTCACAACTACGTGTCTGCGTTTGTGTTTACAAGTTGTGGCTCCACGAGATGCCTTCGGGCCTGACCGTAGCCCATCTGACATGCTCTCAACCTCAACGTGCCCAGGATGTTTAGGACTTTCACGCGAACAGATGTGGCCATCTATGTGTCGTTTTAATTTTGTACAGGCAAGCCCACAGGGAGGAAAACAGCTTGCAGGAGCTCAAAATATATTCACAATACACTATGGTAATGCAGGTGTATGTGGGAAACTGCAAAAGCCCTGAGTATATCAGCCTTTAAATATAAAGGTTTATGAAAACAGTTTGAGGAAGCAGTATATCAAGACTAGACAAGTGGGCACAGCTAAATCTATGCCCATGATAACCCTATTGGTAAACACAGATACCCCTTTAACCTATGTATATAAAAAATTATGTATTTATCTATGGAATAAACTTTAACCAACATCTCACATAGCTGTGAAAACATTAATAATTCATATTAATTAGTATATTTTGGTCTAAAAACTTATTTCTTAGTCGGCCTTTAAGTCAATCAATTCAATGTTTACTTCCTGAAAGAGTTCTGGAAGTTGGCTTGTTTTGAGTATTTGCATTGAGCTGTCAGGAGCACAGAGGATCTCCCAATAAAAGCAAGATAGCTAATTTAGTTGACCCGCGCCTGTCGCACAACCCAAACTAATTAATTAGAATACCTGGCCCCGCTCATCCCTGCCAAGTTGGCGAGATAAAGACATTTACAGAAATGTGAGGATCTCTCGCTCTCTCTCACCCCCCCCCCCTTCTTCACGACGACTCAAGCAACTCTTTAAAAGAAAAAAATAGAGAGGGTTGCTGTGAAAGACCCGCGAGGCAGCGAATGCACAACACCGCTCTACGGCGTTAGGGGCATTATGGATCATCATGGCTGCGTCTGAGGAAGCCTTATTAAACCCCCCCCCCACACACACACACACACTCCCCGTAACCGTGCTGACGTACACACCACACAGTGGAATAACAAGCCTGGCTTGAATGCTCGACTGCGTTGGCAGGAGCAAGAGGCAAGGGATTCATCTGAGGACTGGAGGGGAGGGGTGGGGGGGTAGGGGGGGGGGCAGTGATGGGTGGGACAACCACGTTGTCTCGCTGCAAAACCAATTAGCAAATGACTCCGTACGCCCGCACTTGGAGGCTGAGGAGAGTGTGTGTGTGTGTGTCATCTGCTTTCTATTCCTGCCATTGAATTCTTCAAACATAAGACGTGCACACCCTTGAAGTCTCACACCATTATCTGCACCCCCCACCCCCCTCCCCGCTCCACAACACACCAAAATATAGCAGTTAGCCGAGGGTTGGATTTGGGTTTCACACTCTGGAATCTTTCAGACTGGAGATAGTTTGCGTTTGAACGGGAGAGAGGTCTTCCCGCTCCCGCCGCTACACACTCTGAGGAGCCGACACTCATCTCTACCCCTCCCCATCCCCTACATGCCTTACCTGACATGCCAGATGGATTGTCGGTCACAAGTCCATCTGGGGAGCCGTGCATTCAAACTGTTTGTGAAGTGCAGGCAGTTGATTGGATGATCCATCTGGTTTTCTCTGTCAGCACACCTAAACCACACATACATAGCTATCAATACAAGGCGGATTGGTATGTTTAATTGCTATTCGGAAAAATGTTGCAATGATTGGTAGGCTTTCCAGACTGATGCTTGCGGTGAAATTAAACTGAAGCTCGCGAGATCAGGATGGACCTGCAAGACTACTACGTAACCTCTGTGTGCTACAATCTACAATGATGTCAAGCAGGGGTTTTAAAATGACTCTGCCACTAGATGTCCCACTAGAGCACCAGCATTGGTAAAAGCATGTCCATAATGAATAAGTAAATATATAAATAAATAAGGTTATTGCACAACAAAATGATTAGTAAAACCAGTACAGCTATGGGAAAGCAGAAGTGATGGACGCAACTAGCCTGGCGTAACCAGAGCATCACTTCATTAATATAGCCTGGCCATGCTCTATTGGGAGCCTCCTAGCTTTGGTTCATTTTGAAACTATATAGCGTTGAATCAATCGTTGCTACAACTGTTTTGATTGCCTCATCTGGCTCTACCGCCATTTAGAAACACGCTCGTCTTCAACGTCACTTGTCCACCCTAATTGGACCGCCAGCAGGGTGGCTGTAAAAATGCTAATGTGAACTGTTATGTCCAACCTATAGTTACAGTAACTAGGTTGGACAAGTGAAAGAGGCGGGGCTTGGGATCAGCCAATTGCGAAGCCAGCTAGCATACCTGCTGTGCCCATAAAGACAGAGGAAAGCAGGAACAATGACACGATGGGAATTGGTATTCCGTGGGCCACGTTCTACCGTTGGAGCTGCTTCTCCGTTCAGCTTTAAGAAAACTACCAAGTGTACATCCCCGTACACGGCGATCTAAAGCTCACTGTGTTCTTCTTTTAGAACATCTAGCCTGCCTAAGTTGTGTAGCACTGTTCCAACGCTTTCTCCATCTGTTACTGGAGCACAGAAGGCCTTGTATCTTAGCTGGAGCCACTCGAAGCGCACACGGACACACACTAGTGTGGCAGTGTAAAGCAGCTGTGATTAGAGTCTCTATTTCTCAGAGTTTACCCTCATTAAAGTAAACAAGCTCTATTGGATGAAATTTCCCACTCTGCGGTCTTGCCAAGCACCACTTGATAATGTGTTTGGGAATGCTGCGTTGCTAGAACACTGCGATGGAAGTCTATCAGCATTGAATTGTTAGCTTTACAAATGAACAAATGTTCACTTGCCAAGGGTACGTTGAGGGGAAGTCGGTTGGGTGGGTAGGTTTCCTAACAAGTTAGCAAATTCATTTTGAGACATTTCTAACAAAGTGCCACTTTGTTAGGTACGTAATCACCAACTGGCGTCCAAGTTTGGAATGAACATGTAGGCATTATTTAGTCTCGCAGAGAGCCTTTACTTGCGTCTGGGTCACTGCTCTGGCTAACTGTGTCAGTACCCACCTACTTGACAAGATGCTACAATCCAAAGAAGCCAATCGTCTGCTTTATAACTGCCAAGCATTAACCAATTAACCAACCATGGCTGCATTGACGTAAGCCACCTGCCTATACATACAGTCTTCCTAAATAACTGCACGGGGCATTTCAAAGATGGCTGCCGAGAGGCGAGACTTGCCTATAAGGACATTGCTTGGTGTCTGCAGGGATGGGGGAAAAAGGGAGGGGGGTTGGGGGGGTGGGGACAGATTTATGTAGTAGAAATACTAACCAGGAACTAAAACCCAACAATACAAAAAAAACATTTCAGTTTAGCTAATCAGTCAAACACTGTTAATTAGAACCAGAACCGTTTTGGCTCCTGGACACAAACAGTACCTGGCTGGTCTAACTACTTTATGAACCTGGTTTATTTCCACCTCTGAATCTCTTAGGCTTCTCCCCCCCCCCCGCTGTGATTTTGAAAGAAGGGTTTTTTTTGTAACTGACCCAAGGAATTACTGAATGTGTGTTGCTGTCCCCATCAGCACTGGGTGTTACTGGATGCCACTGGAAGCATATGGAGGCAGATGAGTCATCCAGCAGCAAATTAAAATATAGTTTATGGAAATGAGGCATATCAGTTATGTATTTTATGTTGATAAGATCCATTATAATCCCTCTTTCTGACCTATATGTTGAGTTTGCAACCTCCTGGATGAATTGTAGGCAACACCCCTTATCAAATCACATTAAGCTTGCGTTTTGATCTGTTGCCATGATCTTGCCGCCAACTTCCCCTTCATTTCAACTGCCGCCACTAATTTGTGGAGAGACAAAAAAGAGAAAAGACAGACAAATTGTAAACAATAGAGGCGAAAGAAAACAGGGAAAATTGGACAACTGAAATTGATGAGAAAAAGAGATTGTCTGCCGAAATACAGTGAGTTGGAGAGACGCTCAGAGTCTCCGAACCAAGGAGAGATTTGTGCTATTTATAGCCACCTGCTCGTGAGTCATTCTGAGCCTTGTGGACTCGAGGGGAGATAGTGCAGGGAAGCAGCACGTCTGTGCTACACGCACCAACTAAGATCCTCTTGACTAGTTCCTCGTTATACATGTGTGGTGGCCTGCCACCGCCTCCACAGCGCTAGATTAGCGCAAAGCCCCATGGAAAATGTGTCTTAATTGGGAGTGCCTTGATCTCGTGTGCTAAAGAAGCGTTTCTCCAAACTTCATGAGCCGCGCCGCTTGTTTCCTGACATGTCTGGAAACAGTGAATATGTGAGCACATAGCTTTTGGTTAAAATTATAAAACAAGAAAAGCTGAAGTAGACTCTCTTAAATTGTCCCTTGCCTGCCTTAACATTGTTTGTGTATTAATAATACACTTCAACAAACAACGAATTTACATTAACAATTAAATAATCCAATGTTGTATTCAGCCAATAAACAGATAAATATAGACATCTTTAGGAAACATTAAATTGCACACAATTTCACAATAAAATACTTTTGCTTTATTCTGACGTTGAGCTAAACTGTAATGCATTTATTGCAGCTATACAAAAGCTTTTCTTAAACCTTCATGTGCGTGTTTTGAATGCGTGGTAGAAATGGAATCCCAATGGAATTAAACAGACGGAATGCAATGCTTTTACTAGCAAAATTAAAAAGGTATGTAAGCGATTTTAAGATAATACACTTTGTGTCAAATATCTCCTCATGGTCCACTGCCTGTTTTCTGTGTGCTGAAAACATAATCAAGTGTTGCTACACAGCCCTGGAAATAGGAACACAAAGTGGTGCAGACCGCACCACACAACACTATCCCTGCCTTGGCAGTGTGTGTGGACAGAGCGTCTGAGGGAGCGTCCTCTGGCAAGGAAGAGGTGGTTTAATTTTTTTATGGTTGAAATATCAATGAGATTATGCAAACGTTGCGGTGCGTGCATATACGGTATGACCATGTTCTAAATGTGATGATGCAGCACTATGCCGAATGGTTTTGTGACATTAATTGTATTTGGTTTAACAAACATACAGCATGTGGTTAAGTCTGGAAGAGAGCAAGTTGTGGTTTTCACAGTTTAAAGAGAATGTTTTTATGTTACCTAATCCGATATCAAAAGGTGCCTGAAAGATAGCTTCAATTATTTAGACACGTTTCATAATTGTTTCTACTAGTCTGGCTTGTAAATCACCCAGTGCAATTCACTGCTCCCTCCCTACACGGCCTGAGTGGAACTTGGCATATAATTGTCTTTTATTGTTTATATTTAGCCACACTGAGTGTGTGTGTGTAGACATATACATAAATATATTCTGTATATGTCTGTGTGTGCCCCTCCCACACCTGAATTCTTAGCAGCTCGCATTCTTCTATTCTCCAACCCACAACTCTCACACTCTCTACCCCTCCTCACACAGCCCTGACACTCTCTACCCCTCCTGCGACCACACACACACAGCTTGCTGTTTACTTTGCTTCAATGCAAACAAAGAAGGTACACTGCAAAAACTAACATCTAATTTAGTGTGATAATCTTGTTTTTAGATTTAAAATCTAGCTGGACTTCTTTCTAATGTAATGGATAATCTAGTAATTTAAGTAAATCTGCAATTCATTTAAGAAATCTTATCAAGTGAATTTTTACTTACTGCACTGGCAGCCAAATTTGCTTGTTTTAATCATAAACTCAAAACTAATATATGCACTTATATTTGATAGGGCATTTTTTTGCAGTGTACCATTAATAATTCTCCCTTTGTGCCTCAGATACATTTGTATCGAGCAATGCTATATAGACGCTTTTAAAATGCATCTTCTATATACTGTACGTGCCCCAGGGCACGTGGAACAAATTCAGAGAGGATTTCATCCACGCAGTGAAAAGAACAGACTTTACAAGCTTCCGTGGCTAGATATGCATCTTCAATTAGACCCTAAAACTCTCATTCCTCGTAAGGCGCAGGCATGCTCTTGACTCCACGCTGCATCTCGGGCGAATCTTGAGAGGAGATACACAGCGGGAATTATTAAGGCGTTGGCATGAAAGCCTATTTGAACTCCCGGTCCTTTTTTTCTGGATCATCGCCTGAGCACAGCGGAGTCCCTATCCCATCCCCGATATACCTGCCCGCCTCTCCTCTCTCTCCCCACCATCTCAACCAGAACCAGATTATATTTCCAAGGGAAATGCGGTAATTGCGTTCCCAAGCCCATTGATGTTGAAACTGCACGGTTGGAAAAAGAAAGACATTCTTTCACAGAAAATATGATTTATGCCGGTGTGGAAGATCAAGGTGTTTTTCCTCTACTTTTTTTTTGTATTTAATGGGAGGAGCTGTCAGAGATGATGTAAAGACTTCCATTGTGGTGGAATTCTGCATAAGCACTGTCACAATATTAGTCTCCCAATCTCTGGGAGGACCAATATTAAAAAAGGAAAAGTTATGAGGTGACGCAATTGTTTAAAGTCCTATCAGGCAGCACTGTTATAAAGAAAGTAGAAGTACTAATTGTGTACAGTACTGTTGAAGTACTAATTTGTATAGTACAGCAGAAGTACTGAAATGTATCTGCAGTAAAAGTACTAACATGTATCTGCTTTAGTATAAGTACTAACATGTATCTGCTTTAGTATAAGTACTAACATGTATCTGCAGTAAAAGTACTAACATGTACCTGCTGCAGTAGAAGTACTAACATGTATCTGCTTTAGTATAAGTACTAACATGTATCTGCAGTAAAAGTACTAACATGTATCTGCTGCAGTAGAAATACTAACATGTATATGCTTTAGTAGAAGTACTAACATGTATATGCTTTAGTAGAAGTACTAACATGTATCTGCTGCAGTAGAAGTACTAACACGTATCTGCTGCAGTAGAAGTACTAACACGTATCTGCTGCAGTAGAAGTACTAACATGTATATGCTTTAGTAGAAGTACTAACATATATCTGCTGCAGTAGAAGTACTAACATGTATCTGCTGCAGTAGAAATACTAGCATGTACCTGCTGCAGTAGAAGTACTAAAATGTATATGCTTTAGTAGAAGTACTAACATGTATATGCTTTAGTAGAAGTACTAACATGTATATGCTGCAGTAGAAGTACTAACATGTATCTGCTGCAGTAGAAATACTAGCATGTATCTGCTGCAGTAGAAGTACTAACATGTATCTGCTGCAGTAGAAGTACTAACATGTATCTGCTGCAGTAGAA
>JAODOY010039372.1:11474-21766 GCA_025399855.1 Forbesichthys papilliferus
GGGAAACAGGTGTATAAATACTAAGGTAAACAGGGGTATTAATACTAAGGGAAATGTGTCTAAATACTAAGGGAAACAGGTGTATAAATACTAAGGTAAACAGGGGTATTAATACTAAGGGAAATGTGTCTAAATACTAAGGGAAACGGGTATAAATACTAAGGGGAAACAGGTGTATAAATACTAACGGGAAACAAAGGTATAAATACTAAGGGAAACAGGGGTATGGGTCCTAAGGGAAACATGGGTATAGGGAAACGGGGGTAGACAATACACTAATTGGGGATGACAATGGGGAAAAACAGAAATCCAGGACTGGATAACAAAACAAGAACAGAAAAGGGGGGGATCTGTCCAGCCACACGGCTGTAACCATGACATTCACTACTAATTCCCATGTAAAAATTAGACAGTTTACATTCTCATGTTTAAAAGAAAAATGTATTCAGAGGAAATTTGTTGCCAGTCCACGGTGAGCGTGACTTGAACTTAATCACAATTGCACTGGGCTCAACCAGGAGAACATGGGTACTGTAGTTCAGAACGTGCCAGCTGAGAGATGTGAACATGTTTGTAAAATATCCCAAAGAAGACTGGAATGTTGGAACGAACAAGTTGGAAAAAAAAAACATCTATGCAGTAATTCCTCCGCAATGACAATTTAGCATTTGACACTAGAAAAAAACTATTACTGTAAGAAGTTTAATATGTGTGTGTCTGTTATTTGGGTGAATATTTGTGTGCACATGGATTTGTGTGCTCAGGAGTGTGCATGTGCCTACAATCATATAGAAAATGAGACTGGGAAAATCAGCACGCACATCAGAAACCAAATGACAGCGCAAATGTCAACAGAAGTCACATAACAGGATTAGCATGCATAATGACTCCAGCAAAAGGTTAATGTTTACAGATTCCGACAGGCTAATGGAGGGAAGTGCTCAATTATAGAAAGTATAGGTCAATGAGGCTGGTTAATTGTCAATGTAAAGGACTTGTGATTATCCTAAGATATTCTGTGACGGATTGGATTGATTTGGAGAGCTACTTTCAATGATGTCATTATACATTCCAGGACTACTGATATACAGGCAGGAGACAGTTATTTGTTTGTACGATGCTTCGGTGTTGTTTTGCCAAACTGCATTTGAGTAATTATATTTTCTTGTTTTGTTTATTTTTTATTGTTTGACCACTAAAAGGTTTTTCATTAGTGACAGTATTGTAACCAAGCACATAATAACTTAACATTTTGTTGACCTCAATTATGTAAACGTCACTTATTATTATTGTTGTGATTATTACAAAACAATACAAAAACTAATGTGAACTTATCTGCTCAATGTTGGCGGAAGCTATATTATATGTGTATTTGGCCTTGTGTGTCATATTTGGTTGCAAATGTCACAGCCTAATGGCTAAATGTTTGCATGTGTAGGCATACCCATTGGGGGTTGTATATTTACATAGCTTCCGACAGCTTACCTCTTATTTGTGTATTTGCCGGTTTAGAAATTGTGTTCATTCTGGCCTTTATACAAATCCGTGACATTGAGATGCTGTAATGGTGGAGGTGAGAAACCAAACGCGCAACACAAACAACCTGGATGTACATGGCTGAATATAAATACTGCATAAGTACATGGAACATCTATAGCCAACACTCAGCGGGACAAGACTAGGGAAACAAATGATCCTACAGGTATAGTAAGCAACTGTGAGCTTCAACCCCTGGCAAAAATGATGGAATCACTTAGAGGACGTTCACCCTGGTTGTTTACTTCACAGTAAATTAACAAATAACAGATACTTTAAACAAAACATATGAAAAACAAATGGGCGGAAACAGGAGTGAATGTACGTGACAGGACTGTAAGAAATCGACTGAATGAAATGGGATTTACATACAGAAAAGCCAAACAAAAACCCGCACTGACACCCACACAGAAGAAAACAAGGTCACAGTGGGCCGAAGAGAAGCGATCATGAAGTGTGGATAATTGGATGAAAGTGATATTCAGTGACGAATCACGAATCTGCATTGGCCAAGGAGATGATGCTGGAACTTTTGTCTGGCGTCGAGCCAATGAAACATATAACGATGACAAGCAAATTTCCCCACTCATTCATGATTTGGGGTTGCATGTCAGGCAAAGGTCCAGGGGAGATGGAAATCATTACGTCAACAGTTGATATTTTGGACACCTTTCTCATTATATCGATAGAAAATATCTTTGGTGATGATGAACAAATGATATTACAGGTATTAAGCAACTGTAAGCTAATATACTCTTTTGTCAAATATCACCTTGCGAGCCGCTAACTGCCTGTTTTGTGTGCGTGCTGAAAAAATAGGAACAGAAACAAAGTGGTGCAGATCGCACCACACAACAATATCCTAGCCTTCGCAATGTGTTTCCAATGTGTGGAGCAGATCTTAAATCAAAACAGTTTGTAGCATTGGTTTAGCGCTGTCCAATAGTTTCAAAATGAAGGTCTATGCAAAGTAGGAGAAAAGGCCTGCGATCCCAATGGAGAGTGGCCAGACCTATTCACATAGTGAATATGGTCTGGATACACCAGGCTAACGCTGCCCTGCAGGTTTGAGATGTCTCTCTGCTCCAACACACCTGATTCACATGAATGGCTCGATAGAAACCTGATTATTTAGAATCATTCGAATCAGTATGCGTTGGAGGACGGATAAATCTAAAACGTGCAGGGCAGTGGGACCCAGGACTGGAATTAAATAGCTCTGCTCTATGGCATTTTTTGTACTTGATCGAGTTCAAATATCAACAAGTTTTCCACAGAATAATTTACCTTTAAATTCACCGGTTGACAAGACAGGAGAGACTGATACTTTAAAAACAATGAGGGGCAGGTAAAACTCATAAGACATGATGACGACACAGGAGGAGCTAACAACACTGTCCAATCTATGAAAGGCATAGGGCGGGAAGTGACAATGTACAGGCCTGAACACAAGGAAATGACAAAACTAACATGACATATTCACTGGGCAAAGAGGTGCTATTCATACTGTATACTGCCTACTGTCCTATTTATACTGTATACTGTACCTGGAATGCAGTACAGAAATATATCAAACTTTTTGCGCTAATCTCTTGCTTAAGAAATTAAGAAATTACTGTTGTCTGATATTAAAATGCAATTAAAATCAGTTGGATGGCCAGTGGAATACTGTGTACTTTATTATCTAAACCGACCGCATTTGTTTTTGAGTATATTCCTGTGTATCCAAATGTTTAACATCTGTTGATTCTAGGACAACATCCTGTTAACATCGATGCATCTGTTCCATACCCGTGGTCATCAGAAAACTATGCACCAGTTACTATCTCCTCTTTTTGCTTGTAAAAGTAACTGTTAGGAAGGTCAAAGAATGTTTACTTTATACCATCTCATTTACCGTCAGCCTCAACACGTCACAGAATCTCTCTGATTCTGTCAGAACAGATGTCATCTAATGTAGTATTTCAGGTAAAGAAATGGGATTTATAGTTGTCTAAATAATAAAACAAGCAAAATGCAGATGCTGACTAGACTTCACAATGACATATAGCATAATATGTAGCATGTAACGATAGCAATGCCAATGCTAGTAAAGCACTGCAATACAGTACCACTACACTACTTCAATATAATTTCATTTGATCATTTGATAATTTGACGACTCACCACTGTGGCACTTTAAACAAACATTACGCAGCGTGGGAGCATACTTTTCATAATCAGCAAAGTGGATATCAGGAGAGAAGATGTGTAATTTAGAAACAATATTTATTGCTTAAGAGTCCCTTTGTTTTCAATGTATTCAATAACATTTTTTCCTAAACGGTCTATTTATCAATAAATAGATTATGTACTGTATGTGTGTGAGTGTGTGTTTGTTGTCTGGAGAGCACCATCTCTCTGTGAAAAACATATTTGAGTAGCTTTTGTAATGTGTGAATTGTCTTTGCTTTTACAATAATATTACAATATTTACCTTTCTCGCACATGCAAGGACATTAATGTATATGTACCACTTGCTATATTAATATCTTCTCCATTGTCTAAACAAACTTCATGGTTTACCACAGGTGAAGCTACAGTAGTTCAAGGTTAATCAACATCAACATTGGTCCTTCAAGAAAAGTGGCGTTTTATTATTGTAAACCGCACAACACGATGGATGTGCCTCTGGCTCCAGGTAGACAGTGGGCCATCACTTAGATGTCTAACAATCAAAACATATGTAATTTTCTTTATGAAAACACATTCTCCTCAGGCTTCCATCACTCTCAGCAGCCTGTCGGTAGTTCATTCATACTTAATTTTCATTCAGCGGATTTATGTTGTTATGTATAAATATCTTTTTCCAGTTGTAAATTATTT
The DNA here is from genome assembly GCA_025399855.1 of Forbesichthys papilliferus. Taxonomy (NCBI): domain Eukaryota; kingdom Metazoa; phylum Chordata; class Actinopteri; order Percopsiformes; family Amblyopsidae; genus Forbesichthys; species Forbesichthys papilliferus. Next base: position 15,876 of record JAODOY010039372.1, read on the forward strand.
ATAGCTTGTTTGAAATGTAATGCAACAATCCCCTGTTTGCAACAATCTGACCCGCTGTCTTGTTTGCAACAATCTGACCCGCTCTCTTGTTTGCAACAATCTGACCCGCTCTCTTGTTTGAAACAATCTGACCCGCTGTCATGTTTGAAACAGATCCAGTTGGCAGCCAACCAACTACAAGCCGGCTGTGAAGCCATCATCAGCCTCACATAAAGTTTCCCAGCGCTACTGTTATCACCCCGCTGCATGAAAAGGCTCATTAAACAAATTAAATGTAGCTTTTACAAGTTATTTTCTGTCATTTAAACTATTACACAATTATTTACACTTTGATTTTAAAACAACATGATGGGATGCAATCTGAAGAACACTATAATGTCCACTTAGATTGTTTGCCAGAACCTACTTAACAAAAAGGGTCATGTTGCTCTGGAGGGGTTTCCAAGGATAAGGAGGGTCTATATTAGATGCAGACCCAGGCTGGAGCCTGGTATGACACATGATGCAAACTGCAGGGAAACAGCCAGTATAATTTGCACTTATGTATAATACATACATTTTTACATCGTCACCTTAGCCGCTCCCCCCACAGGGACCAATATTACTGCCCCAGCCCACAACTGGGCCTGTTAAAAGGGCATGAGATGTTAGAGGTGCGTTCAGCATTGGCAAACAGTGGAGAATGTTTGTCGAATGTTCGTCGAACATGTTTGCTTTGAACTTGAATTTGTGTACACATTCGAAAAATAAAACATATATATGATCAAATATTATGGTTTAAACTGTCACCCTTCGTCCAGCTTCAACGTGTGTTCGCCAAGAACTACCTCCTCAAACCGTTTGCAAACATTTGCAAATGTTTGCCTTAGCGAACATATATGTTCGCCAATTCTGAACACACCTCAGGTTATATGCCAGGTTTCCTTCCAGCCTGCCTCATCACAGTCCGAACGCGGTGCCACAGTGGTTTCGTCCCACCCTGGTTAATCCCAAACGTTACAGCATAAACTCAAAGTCACTTAATCCTTTTACCGTAGCGAGATGTGCTAATTCGCTAAAGTGGGGGGGGGGGGGGAGGGTTGCGGTAATTGTACAGCCACAGCTGTGAACAAGCATGAAAAAGGCATTGGAAGAATGGAGTCAAAAAAGAAAGAGAAAGAATGACAGAAATGGTAGGCTACAGATGAAAGGGCTAGTGAATGAGGGAAAGGCGTGTTTTCCGCGGAGGCCCCGTGCGGTGGCTGGAGACGGCTGACGGATGGAGCTTTTAATTGACTCTGGTGGCGTGGGACGACCATCAAAGCGACTGATGCAAAACAACTAGAGGCTTTTGTTTCTGACAGAAGGGGATCCATTAGAGCAAATAAGAGACCAGGGCTGCCGATCTCCCTCTGCCCTGCGTACTGCTCGCTGTGGATGCACACTCCCAGGTGTTTTTCCAACTGATCCTCCTGCTGTTATTGTTCTTAGCTGTTCCTCAATAGTCTCTCAATAACCTTCCAGATCCGAATAATGAATTCCACATTATATTGAAGCCTTGGGATATCTTTCACAAGTTATGCTTGCTAGATTAATTTAGTAGTAATATGCTTATAGGCATCAAGCTAATTAATTCATAGTTTTTAGAGGTGTTTGGGAAATGTGTTAATATTTTGAATGTTTATTTCACCTTCTTTAATGCATTGCTTTCATCTGGCTTCTATTATCATGATGATGTTCCTAGAACTGCATAACGTTTTTTCGTTTGTAGAAAAGAAAGTTCTTTCTATTATGCATTTGGGGAAACAAGCAATACGACATAACTACACAACACAGCAAGCAGAGAGCACAACGCGACAAGTCGTGACACAGGCCAGATAAAAGAGGCAACTGTAAACAGCTCAGGAGGAAAATAGTTAGGCTTGGCCTACTGTATATTGAGGATAATGTAAAAGAACATCCCAGGGCACAACAGTGATGAGTGAGTCTGTGTTATGCAACCACATCCACACAAGAGATGCTGCCGACTCAAGGAATTAGTTCCTCAAATTTATTTATTCATTTTCTCAAAGAGGCAATTTAACGGCTGACTTAATCCATCTTTGTGATGTCGCTGCAATGCCGGTTGCCCTGTGTGACATTGGCTGTGTATTTGAGCCACAGATAAATATCCATAGCCAGAAATATTGGCGTTAACGCAGACTAAAGCAGCAGGAGCGAGACCAGAGGAGGGGGGGGCCACAGATGCTTAACCTGGCAATCTCTGTTTCAATCTGCAGCCGTATATTGGCCACTTTGCAGACGGGCACGTTTTTCCCAGACGTCGGCAGTGTCTGAGTAATGAGAAGTGGTTTTGAGAGGGGATTTTCTTATGGGTGCTCAACCTGCACTGATCCATCCAAGGGGTTTGATAGGCCAGACAGGCAATCGGGCTAGTCAAATAAGAGAAGCGTTCATAGCTTGGCATCGCTGGCTGTGGGGTGACTGTAACTGCATGCCTGGACAACTTAGGTGCTGCAGTGCATACTGTTGGTGAAGAGAAATTCAGCTCAGGCAGATTGGAAGGTCATTATAACCTCAGACGTGACAGTTGAGTGTCATTTGGTGACATCTGCGGTAAGAGGGAGGTAAGTGGAGTTGCAGTTTCTCAGTATTTCCCACCACTTCGGAACCAAACATAGTTCCGTGTGTGAAGCCAGTGTGTGAGCCTCACAACCGCAATAGCAAACCAAAATAGAGACAACGTTTTACTGCTAATGGTGTCTTTGAAAAATGTATACCGGTAAATTAAATAGCTTCTACTACTAAGTCTCTTTGGTGGACAAGCCATGCTGTCGGAAGTTAACATTTATTTTTCCAGAAATGTCACACCAGAGGTGCGTTCAGAATTGGCAGTGGCGAACGTTCACGACGAGCGATGTGTGTAAACGTTCCAAAAATATTAGATATAAACTGCCACCCTTCGTCCAACTTCAACGTGCGTTCGCCGAGAACTACCTCCTCAGGTCGTCTGCTTTTGTTAGCAAACCGTTGCGGCGACCACACAATACAAACGCAAAACGGTTTAAATATGTTTGCAAACGTTCGCAAACGTTTGCTATGTTCGCCAATCCTGAACGCACCTCTAGCTAGATTTGATATTGAAGTTAGCAAGCGTTCTCGGGTATGACTGACCCCGCCTTTAAGTAAACGCAGCCAGGCAGGCATCTGCAAACCTCTACCCCAAAATGAACCACCCAACTGCCTCTTTAATATCTTCTCCTCCTCCACTCCAGCCCTCCTTCTCCTCTAATCACCGCAGAACAAGGGGGAGGTGTTGTTGTGTAAAAGTTTTGTCGGAACAACCTACCCGTTAATGGGCAAATAAAATGTTTGTGTATTCTTCTAGTGCCCTGGGACTCCTTCTCTGCTAAAGCCCATATCAGGACACGGCCCCGCTGCGTAGGTGACCCAATTATGCACAGAAAAGTGTCTTGTGTGAATTAACTCTGGCACCATCTGCGATGACACAACCGGTTTTTATGTATATTGGTGCATGCGGGGAAAGTCTTTGTACTGTGTGCGCCTCATTACTTTTTTCCTCTGACTTTTTTGTTTTCCTCGATATTTACAGCACAGAAGAAAATAAACTTCCCCATGTTTGGTCTTCATTAGGAGATTTTTTTGTTGTTGTAACTATAATGAAGGAATGTCTAACACTGTTCGAGCCTTAAGATTCCCACAATTGTGTCAGTGTGTTCATAAACAATACTGTAACCCACAACCATTCACACATTGGCACGTCTTTATACATCGTTTGGATGTATAGGTAAACATATGCACCGACTAGAGCCTAATTGTCTTTTTTGCATCAAATCAGAGGACGTGAAAGTCACATAGCTCATTTTTGCAGCTGTTCAAAGAAAATGCATCTTTCCCTCTCTGTCTTACTTCCGCTGACACACATACTGTTACACAAGAACATTATTTCGCTACCTCCTGGCAGACGACTGGAGACAGACTCGATGGAGAAATGTAGCAGCCGGCATCTCTCCACAACGAGGCCTAACTTGACAGACAAATTACAAGCACCGACCACACACACTGTAATCACACACTCTCCACGTTAAAACACTCTTCCATCCCACACTCATGACACAGAACAGTGTGCATTGTCTCATGCTCAAATACAATTTTATTGAATTATTATTTAAGATCCCCTGTATTCCCCACGCACAACAGATGTAATGTGATTCAACGTAGCCCATGGCATGGCTCCACCTGCCTTCTCTCAGATGTTGTGCATGATGATGAGTTCAATCTCTCTGTGTTTTTGACAAAATACAGGATAGACTTTATATTGCCAAATGAAAATGCCGTTCTAACTATAACATGCAATGCAAGCGTAAAAATTCTAGGCATATTATTCTTCAGTTCAGTATTGATCTTGTGGTTTGTTGTTTTTGTAGGGCTGGGGAAAAGTGTGTGTGGGGGGGCGCATCTTGAAAGAGCTCTGAAATGAATGTTGGGTATGGACCTGGTAAGTAAGGATGTTGCTCAAAAATAGAAGACTTTCCCTATTGGGAAAGTGAATGCAGGTTTTCACATAAGGCCATCTCTGCCACCACCAATGCGTCTTCAAGACAGGCCTTTCAAACTAGAACATTTTTATACACTGTATTTTGTCTCACAAAGTGCACTGTTGATCTCTGTAGCCGTTTTCACGTCAAAGCAGAATCTTTGCTAGCAGCAAGCTAACACTTGGGCACACACACAGCCCACTGTGTCAGCTGCTGCCGACGGGGACATCTGTCTTCAAGATTATGCAGTATGGAACCAGTTCCAAAAGCGAGATCATCTCAGACAAAAACAGAAAAAGAAACGGGGAATAGCATCACACTCAAAGTCAATTTTTGTGCATGCTGATGTTACACTCAACAAAATGTATTCAACGCCTGCAAACAATTGATTAATAATACGTTGTATTTAGCATAAACATAATATGACAAATAAATCAGTGGTTCAAAGAGATATCGATTTCCAAGTTCTCAACGCGTTCCTCTAACATTCTCCCTTCACACCCTTACACGTCTACACACTAATAGAGGCATACAGAAGTGCTCACACTCAAGTGCGCGCGCACACACACGCACACACACACGCACACCGCCAAAGAAACTCGCACGCACATGTAAACACAGTACATAGGCACGCACGATCAAATAATGTTATGCAAGCACTCACGCACAAACTTAGACATAATATCACACCGCTACCGAGATGCACACACTGTAAATGAAAAGAAATATGCACACACACACAGACCTCCCTGCAAACCCAACACGCTCTAGCAACAATTTGCAGTTGGGCAGCAGCAATAGGCATAACAAACACCTCTCAATGCCTTACTCACGCCTTATTGGACACATGACAATGCTTTTTTTGTTAATGCACATTTCTGTGGCATACGTTGAAGAGATGTTTATTTTTTCGGCAAACTTTAAAATGCAAAATATGTCTTTTCCACAGAGAAGTGCTTCCCTAAAGACATTCACAGTGAAAACTTTTGTCGACGGGCCCAAGCTGTAGTCTAGAGTAGCCTACTGTACCATCCTTGTTAGCATGTTGGTCTCTCCTCAGGTTTTGTTGAGTCTGGCATCAATTCATAAATGACTCCATACAGTAAACATTTGTAATGATGTTGGGTGGAGCCAACGGCCAATGACAACATGGACATTTTTATTTATATCTATGCACTCTCTGACTAAACTCACTAAGAAACAGTTGCAGAGACTGATAACTACGTCGTCAACAAGTTAAGAAAATGCTATAAGCCTAGCTCTAAGGTTAAGAACTGTTAGGAAGTGTTAGTGTTACTTTAAGCATCACTATTGTGTTACTTTAAGCATCATTATTGAGGCTACTAGCCTCAA
>JAODOY010039372.1:21866-44174 GCA_025399855.1 Forbesichthys papilliferus
TAATGCTAGTAATGCTAGTGAGGCTACTAGCCTCAATAATGCTAGTAATGCTAGTGAGGCTACTAGCCTCAATAATGCTAGTAATGCTAGTGAGGCTACTAGCCTCAATAATGTCAGTCAAACTGTACTAGTAAGAGGTGTATCTTGTCCTCTAGTCTCAGCCTCTTCCATCCATTAGCACTACGTCATAAGCAACTCTGTGCTGAACGTCTGATGCATATACTGTACCCCTATAAGCTTGACACTTTTCAGGAAGTAATACTAATACTAATACTAATCTTCCAGATTTACAAGCCCTGTAAACAGCCGGAGTCCTGTTTCCAACTAATTCCACATTGCAAGTTTTACTTCAGACTTGGTCATTTAGTTACATAGTTGGTCGTCCTGCATGTCAATCAAAATACTTCACTTGTCAAGTAGGCGGGTACTGATGCAGTTAGCCAGCGCTGTGTACCATATTTTACGTATGTAAAGGCTGGCTCTGCGAGGTTTGCCATCCAGTAACAGTGTTGGGCATAATTGAACCGACCTGTCCAATCATCTGGTTTGAGAGGATGCAATGTTTCACTTTGGCTGATTGTTGACTCCTAAGGTTCATTATTGTTCCAATGAAGAGGATTCAATTCTACAAGGAGCTAGCTACACAGGTTGTCATTTTTTTGGAAGGAGTAATATGTAAATAGTAACGTATTACTATAACTTGCCCAATAACTGTACACCTGTACAGTTCAGTTTGGTTGCAAATTCTTAGCAGGTTTGTGTCAATGACTAGTAAGTGTACACGTGTCAGTTAGCTGTTATACAATTCTTGCAAAGAGGCAGCCCAATATAGATGAATCACGCAAACTGGGTTGGAATCACATTAGAAGACAGAACCTCTCACAGTGCAATGAAATGTCCAGGGCATTAATGAGCAGGTTACTATATGAAACTAATTATGCACCTTTATACCTTTACGCCTACGTCGATGTGGTTCATTCTGTACATCCTGCCTGCTGGTGAAAGATCTTTGTTAACCTTGTCCTGGGTAGTAACACATCATATAGAACATTTGTACCCATTGAAACAACAATGGTATTTCTCTCATTTAATGTTATCTCTCACTCTCTCTCTCTCTCTCTCTCTCTCTGTTATTCTCATGATGTTTTTATCTCTGTCTGTCCTCACAGCCTCAGTGGACACTGTCGAGTCAAAGAATAAAGTAGGGCTGAATCCTAAAGCCCCAGAGCTGATGGGACTTACAGACTCAATCCAATCACCCTGCATGGTGTTAGTTTCTCTCTCTCTCTCTCTCTCTCTCTCTCTCTCTCTCTCTCTCTCTCTCTCTCTCTCTCCCGAGGTCTGCTTATAGATAGAGCAAGCGTATATTATTTACATAAACAGGGATAGTGTTTGAGGCACTGGATTTGAAAACAAGGACAAATGTGTTGAGAATCAGCAAATCCATGGAACTGCGGAGACACGCATAAACTCACACATGATGGACATTCACAGATGGAAGTTTAGATAGACTTGACTGTAATACACATATGCAGATGCATGCAAACACATACAAATATGATTCAGACATTCTCGTAAGCTCTCTCTCTCTCTCTCTCTTTCTCTCCCTCTCTCTCTCTCACACACTATTCCCATATGCCTGCTCTGGAAGATTAATCCTTCTAGATGAATAAACATGACGCAAATGTGTTTTAGTGTTTCCAACATAAAGCAAACTATGTCAGGTAATTTATTCATGTTTATACATGATATAATGTAATATATATTAGCCTTAAGTGAATAATGAAGTGGCCATTCATTAGCTTACCAACATGTTTCATTTACCTACCTTGGTTAGTATCGCATTGTGTCCATTGTGTTAGTTACACACAAATACATAAACACACACTCACACCTTAATTGTCCAACATTTTAAAGCTTAGCCGAGCCGCTACGAGATGCCATGAAACACTTGGCAGAACCCTGTTGCTGACCTTTTCATGGCTGCTTTAACTGGCAGGACAATGGCTGCCTTAATGGGCAACCTGACCCATGTAACCAGGCAACACTGCCTCTGATGGGAACTCAGGCCTGGCCATCGAGGGTTTCTCCCCAGTGAAGGTGTGGACCTGTGTGTGTTGTGTATGGCAATATCTGTCTATCTGTCTGTCTTTATATGTCTGTCTGTCTGTCTGTCTGTGTTTGTATGTCTGTCTGCATGTGTTTGTCTGTATGTCTGTGTGTACATGTGTGTCTGTGTGTACAGTATGTCTGTGTGCATGTGTGTGTGCATATGTGTGCCTCTGTGTGTGTGTGTGTGTGTCTGTGTATGTCTGCATGTGTGTGTGTGCCTGCGTGTGTGTGAGACGGTGTGTGTCTGTGTACAGTATGTCTGTGTGTGTGTGTGTGTGCGTATCTGTGTGCCTGCGTGTGTGTGTGTGTGACGGTGTGTGTGTCTGTGTACAGTATGCATGTGTGTGTGTGCACATCTGTGTATGCCCGCATGTGCTTGTGTGCCTGTTCACGTGCACATGTCATTGTGTGCAGTTCCGGGGGCCTGAAGCACCTGCGACGTCCTGCAGAAGTGTTAATGAGTTTGTCTGCGGTGCTGAACGCCCCACGCTGGCCCCAGTGCAGGATACTCTGCTTCAGTCAAGTCAAGCATGGCTCAGCCGGCTCACATATGCGACACAAAACCAGTGTCTCAGCGCCACGTATTTCCTTTGATGTTGCGATACAAAGGGATTGCGTGCTAGCTAGAAGACATGAGCATCTGCACTGGGATGATAATTCAGTTCTGTCCCCCCGGTTCCGTTTTGGTCCTGCAAATCTACGTGTTCCAACATGTTACGGCGGAAGGAGGCAGAGCCACCAGCCAGGCCTGGGAGACTGACACGAAAGACAGACATTTTAGGTGCCAAGATGAGAAAGTTATAAATAAAGCATAAAGCTAGATGACACTGCTGTGCTATCTAGCCATAACCAGGAGGCGTAACTGCAAATCTACTTTAATTAAAGGTAAAGTCAGCTATTGCAAGCTATATGTAAGCTAACACACTTTCTGTCAAATTCAACAAATATCTCCTTGCATTTCGCTAGTTTACTGTTCTGCCCTGTTCTGCGTGCCCTGGCTCCGTAAATAATAACAAAGTAGCGAACACTGCTCATACACGATTTGCTTCGCCATGCATTTCGACATGCGAGGCGCCGCCTCGATGGACCATCTCAAAGTTACCAAGAATGACCCTGCTGCCTTAATGTGATGATTTCAAACAACATGCTAAGCCTTTAAGGTGAGCTGTGTTCTATACTTGACCTCTTGTGTTAAGAAATACCTTGTTAGATGGCTTCATGGCATTTAAAGCGGTAACGTTAGTAGGTATGTATGTATACATTAAAACAACTGTCAATAGCATGTATGATATCTTAACCATTAGTTGATGCTTTAAGGAATTATTATAACTGAATAAGTTAATGTATAAATGTATGTTTATTTACGCAATAGAATTGTTAAGTGTTACCAATAATTCTCTATTGGCTGTTCTCAGGGTGGCTATTGTTTATCCAGATGGCAGTGCAACCCCCGATAATCTAAATCATCTTTGAAGTTTGTCTACATGTGCGAGGCATGAGAACAAGGAATACAGCTAAGCATCACTAAAGATAAAGTACATCTTAACAGAACGTCCTACTGTTCAACATAAAATAGAATACTTACAGTACAATCTATAATTGGTTCGGTAACAAAATCCCGATTGCATTTTAAGATGTGTTTGGTTGCTCCAGGCGGGCATGCACATGGCCTGCAGTTGTGAGGCCCATTAGACAAACTGCCAAAATCTCTGAAACAAAGCTGGAGGCGGCTTATGAGCAATGAGCATTCATTACTCTGGCAACAGCTGTACTGGCCATTCCTGCAGTCTGCATGCCAATTGCACGAGCATTCAAAGCTTGGGGCATCAGTGGTACTGGACTTAACATTATATATTTTAGCATGGCTTTTTGTTGTTCCCGTCACTAACACCCCTGTAGCGATCCTGATGTTTAATCTGCATCTTTTTTATGACCCATTGGACTTGTCAATCGTAGAAGAAATGTTCACTATTTTCAAAATGTTATTTGTATTTTATGTACGCCAGGTTAATTTATTTGGGATGGTTGATTTTATGAAACTGCGATTTCTGACACGATCGCTACAATTTGAGTGAGCGTTTGTTTTTTTCTTTAATTCATGATCTCTCTCTCTCTCTCTCTCTCTCACCTTAGCTCACATAGTTCTATGAGCAGATGTCATCTGGGCCAATTATGAAACCAAATGAGGGGGACTCAATTCTCACTTCTTGATTGCGGCTGTCTGACACCATAAAGCGAAGAGTCATTCAGGGGTGAACGGGGGACCAGACAGCTTGCTAACCGGCGTGTTTGATTACGTGCCTGCCTCCCTCCTCCTCGTCATCCTGCACTAACACCGACACATCACACGCTATGACTACAAAGCCATTCACAACACCCTGTCGATTTTGCTGTGAAATGTCCACGTTTTTTCCCCAGGTTTTCGTCGTCGGCTCGGCAGAGACTCACTGCAGGGTGCCGGTTTACAGGAATAAGTGACATGATCAATTTGTGGACCAACTGACTCGTTCAGTGCCTACATAAATCATATCAGCATTGGCAGTTGTATGGCTGCCCTCCAGAATGACGAGCTGCCAATCAGCGTAGAGTGACAGACATCAGAGTGCAGGAATATGGTCACACAGGCAGCCAGTGGTACAGAGTTCAAACGGGAGGCTGTTACACTGATTAAAATGGTTATAATGCTTTTGAAATGGAAACGCAATGTGATTGCTTCTGTTTACTTCACCATCAGGTACAATATGCAAATAAGTGACAAATATTGTCACCGTTTTCTGCTCATTACGTTATTGTTTTTGCAGTCATCTTCAGCTCTGAAGTAGTTCTTCTGTTTTGTCTCTTTTGATTAAATGTAATAGTTTTTTAGGGATACGATTGTAATCACATTGTCAGGAAAATATTCTGTTTCATGCTGCATTTTTAGAGTAATATTTACTTGAGACTGCTGAATAATAAGGAGTGAATAATGCAGAGACTTGTAAATTGACACAATAACAGAACATCAACAGGTTCCTTAAAGAAATGATGATATAGCGTATTAAAAAGGACTTCTTGCCATCTGAATAAATATGTACTCGTTCCACTTTTAACGTCAGATAGTAGCTGGTGGAGATAATTATAAACACACATTTAAGATTCCCATTGTATGTTCCAAGTGTAGATAATTCAGTGGGGCAAGGTGACCCCCAAAATATTTAAGCAGCACAATATATCTACAGAATATCCAAATATTTTGACTTAAAGGCAAAAGAAGAAGAAAAGACAGGATAAATCACTGATACAGAAATGCAACGGATCTCATTTCTCAATTCTACAGATCACAAGCGTGGAGCAGACTGCCAGGTCATACTTGCTGCCAGTGTGGATTGTTATTTATAGGCGTCCCAGTCGGCATTTAAACCCGTCATGGGCCATTTATATATCTGAGAATTAATCTGAACTGACTCCTTGCTTTTTAGCATCATTAGCAGAATTAGTTTTCTATCCAGTATAACACAATTTGCAGGAACGTTGCAAGGCCATATGAGCAACATAATGGGCCCTATCTTACACCCGGCCCAATGCGGCGCAAAGCTGTCTTTGCTAGTTTCAGACCGACGCAGTTGTCATTTCCCCATCCAGTGCCCAGGTTTTTTATTGAATGGCAAATGCACTTGTGCCCTTTTGAGCGTTTGTGGGTGTGTTGGTCTTAACATGAGATGTGTTCTAGTGCAGTCAGCACGCGGCACATTATAATCAATATCAATATAATATTACTTATGGCGTGTGCACAACGGATATACACTTAAAGTTGTTACACACACAGGAACGTGCAGGAACGAGCAAACTATTACAAATTAAAAGAATACAATACAAAGGCACAGGTAGCCAGATACATAACACTGACTTATGGATGATCTTCTGTATTGTATACGTAAAAGCCATGTGATTATCATTGTCTCATTCTCACTGCTATTAACAATGTAAGTCACACAAATTGACTCGGCATTGAGAGTTTCTCCAAGAGTTTCTGTTCTTGCTAAACCACTTAATTATAGCTCTTGTTCTTTCCGAGTATCGAAGGACGAAAACACGATTAGTTCTCCTCGGTTAAAGAGGTCAACACACAGGCATGCTCTTCACCTGCAGGGTGAGTGCTTATTTCAGACTTATTGGACATAAATGAGCCAAATAAAATGCATTTAGAAATGAGTTGGACCTACCGAATTGAGTGGTGCTCTGAATGTATCTTGCCATGCAAAAACGAAAAGCTATAACTTCTTAATTTATTATGTGCACAATACTTTAAATTATTAACGCATATATTTTGTTTTCCTTCTCTCTGTCAACTGATTTCTTTTTCATCATAAGTGTAGGTGTACATTTCTTAACTGCCACCTTCCCCTCAAGAAGAAGGCAAATGGGGACCCTACACAAAACCATCCATCAAAAAAACAATCAACGTGTGCTACAGACATTTGATACACTCCAAATATGATACCAATGATTCAAACCTCAACGCGTCACAGTTTAAAGTGATTATGATTATTAAACCTCTAGGATAATGGGTTTTGAAAATCCCACCTGATGACTGTGTCGGCAGACTGTCTAGTAAAGATTATTAACAATTACATGCCGTTTGCACCCCAGCCCACACCCCAACATGCCAGATGGTAGAATTAGCCGTACCGTGATGGAATAAGTGGTGGTAAATTATCACATAGATAATACTGTCATGTAATGTTAGCATTTTGATAAAATGCTAATGAATGTCTGCAGGAAAAAAAAAACTTGTGGTCTACTTCCTTATAGTATATTATCGACTCTATATGACTTTCTAAGCACCAGCATCTCAGACCAAAACCAAAGCTTTGTGAACCACACACACACACACGCACACACACATACACACACATGCACGCACAGCCGCCCCGGCTATGGAAACGATAAGGCGTGTGGATGACAACACACAGAGAGAGTATGATGTCATTCTCTGCTTCAGGATGACATCATATTTCACTATATATTTACACATAAAATAATTGTTTTGCTGCTATAATAATGTCTAAAATATTGTATCAAATAGTGTACCTTTAATGCCGTAACTATTCTACCTCTAAAATACGTAAGACCTCACATTTACGATATGCCATTGTGGGGCATGTTGATAAATTATGCAGTGGTCTTGAGGCCAACCATTGCAAGACTTGTGTGTTGTGTAATCTCATTTTGCCATATTTGTACTTTTGTCTAGTCTCGGTCTCGGAAGTGGATTTTTATTATCATTTTGAGATGTGCGTATGGTTTGCATGTTCCACAGTCTATCTTAAGTGTTTCCTGCAGTGAGACTTGCACTGGTCTAATCTCGATCATGACTTGGTTCGGTTTAGGTTGTCTTGACTACAACACTAGGATATATTGTATTTAAATTATTATACAGTATATTCAATTAGATGCTAGAATAATTTGACCTTGCATAACATTAACTTCAGAACATATGCTACCAGTAAAGACATCAATCGGCTTCATGGTTCATCGCAGACCGCAATAGATTTAATGAAAGATATTTAATTTGAACATCAAATAATTTCGTCCAGCTGTTGAAGAGTAATGGATGCATAAAATAACAATAGCATTTACAAAGGTTACCGTGGTGTTTAGGGGAGCTATATCTGGCCTGAAATTACTTTAACAATAAAAACACATAATTTAGTTTGATGCTAGGTAGTGCATGACCAGTGTTGGGCAAGTTACTCAGGAATTGTAATTAGGTACTAGTTACTTATTACTCCTTCAAAAAGTAATAATTTTGCTTTACTTATTGCTGGGTATTAAAAGTAATTAGTTCTGTTACTAGTTACATTACTATATTACTTTACCAATCACTACCCTGGCTTGCCCCTTCACTGGAACAATAATGAACCTTAGGAGTCAACAATCAGCCAAAGTGAAAACATTGCAGCCTCTCAGACCAGATGATTGACAGGTTGGTTTAATTAGCCTACCCCACGTTAGCTACGACCAGAAATCTCATTCTTGTAACAAAGTAACTATTAGATACTTGAATTAGTAATGGTAATAGTATTACTGTTTTGGAAACAGTTACACTACTAGTTACTGAAAAAAGTAATGCTATTACAGTAACTATAGTAACTAGTTACTATTACACTGTACATGGCACACTTAAAGGTGAATAGAGATGTAAATTGAACTCAAGAAGGGGCCCTACCCAACACGAAGCAGGGCCTTTGATTGTTTCATCAGAGCGTCCGTGAGCGCGCTGATATTAAAATGAGGTGTGCTCAAACGCATTGCTGGAGTATTGATATCTTGAGGCAACGTAAAGCAATTGCAACATTTACCAAAAAGAAAAAACCCTGGTCTGAAGTCAATGGCGCAGTATTTTATTGTTATTTTAACAGCACATTATCAAGATAGTAGTCTACGGTAATATGCTTCTATAGGCGGGTGCACAATGTGCATGCACTGCTTATTATACCCATGGAAGCGCAGAAGTCGAGCGCACAAAAAAGTTTAAAGATTACAATGTGAAAGACTATCAGTGGGAACATTAATATATTCCAGGGAGCTTTGATGGAATCCTGCTGTTGCCGTAGATGGTCTTCTTGCATTCTGTCACTTTGCACACAAGCAGATGAGTCGTTTGCACTGCAGAGAAGTGCTCCTTCTTACAACTTGGGAAATCTGAAATAACAAGCCACCAACCAAGGTGCAAGCAAGCCTGGCTCTTAAAGGGAATGGGAGATTGGTTTATTGTGTTTTAACGCCCAACAAGCATAATAAGACAATAAGTAACCGTTTGAACCATGCACCTGGCTATGCAGCCATTTATTCTGCTTTTAAACTAACAACAATGGTTTTCACACCCAAAATGCACTTTAGACCATGCGCTTAGATCGTTAAAATAGGGCCCAAGATGTCAAAACATCTTCAAGGCAACGTCAAGGCATCTAGTTTAGAGAGTGAGACAATACACATCTCCACTGTATGTTGTTATTTTCTCAGTGTTCAGTGTTCTTCAAGCTTCAGACCCTATGACAGGTATACGCTGCTCTCTTAACTGTAGCTGACATGTCAACTCTTTAGACTAGTTGGAGTGCTCAAAATCATTTGAACGGTTTGTGAATTTGCAGGTTTCACTCACATTTAACAGATTATGACATTTGCAACTCATGTGCTAGCCTCAGTCAGACAATTATTTGTCAAAGAGGTTTATACTCACAGATACTGCACTGTAAGTCCCGCCCAAGTGAATTTGCTCATGGCTGATGAAACACCTATTCTCAACTTACTTTTTACATTTTTTATATTTGCAATCAAGAGATATATTAGCTTGTATCAAGCGCAATCATTGTCTGTGTCTTTTGTATAAATACAAATAACCACAGTGCATGTCTCTGTGTGGTTTCAGTCTGTATGGAAATACAACTTCATTAGTAGAGGATATCAGGAGATTGAGTTGAGGGGACAATGTGTTTTATTAGAAAGGAACGCAGATTAAAGTCCTATTTCCTTTGAGACATTCCTGTCCACTGTCTCCTATTAAATCAAAATGAATCAAACTGAATCAATTATCCACGAGCAGCAGGCTATAATAAGCAAACCAGGTGCGCATTTTAAAGACTGGGTGCTTGCTATCTGCCCAAACAAAACACTGTTTGTGATTACAATGCAAAAGCTGTTGAAATTCTATAATTGAAACATGGAACGTCATGATTGAAAACTGATTGAGTACAATTGGCTTTCGCTTCGTTCTGTTGCTTATAATAATTAAGCATTTTTTTCTTTCCCTTTGTTGGAAAGGATTAGCATTATGGCCGAGCTGTTTGACGAGCCCGGTGATGCCCACTAATATGAATCAGCTTTCTAAATATCTTTCAAAAGTGAGCCATAGTCGCCAAAGGGCTTTCCACCCACCCACCTCTCCGGTTCAACAGCTGCACTATAAATAACATAACAATATCCATAAACAATATCAATCAACAAGTTAGGAACAATGTGACTATATGGGCCGGCAAAATGAGCCCCCAGCCCTCAGTCAACACCACGACAGTTTCAATTATCTCCCGGATAAACAGGTGTAGAATAGACATATCAATGTAATCACATCAGCTAAGGTGTCTTGGCAGTTTCATTATCAGCTGTTATTATAAATATATACTGAGATTAATTCATTAAAAGTGACATTGAACTTTGGCCAATTCTGCAACATACATATTTGTATGCTGTACACACGCTGACATACGGGATAAAATATTCAGTGTAATAATCGTGAAAAAACAAACATCGTAAAAATAAAAATGGAACTCAATGAACATTGACCAACTCCAAAAAATGATTAGTTATTTAAATAAAGTAATAACTAAACATGTAATCCCCATTCAATGTCAGTGTAGCAGTTCTGTAGAAATGTTAATATCACTGGAGGAATACTGTGGAGTTAAACGCGTCCGCCTGCATTTAAAATCTCACGCTGTCTTTCTGGAACAATCCGCCTGCTGAGAATATTAAGTGAGTTGACTCCCGTGAGAGACGCCGGCGTGAGGCCTTGTCCTTGCAGCGCCGTGACGACGGACTCCATCCCCGACAACGGTTCTGGTTTTATCACCCGACGCCGGCAGAGCCAAATGAGGCTTTGCTCGTGTGCAGCCATTCATCATCTATACGTGGCAAGCAGCCGCGGGGGCAGAGAAGACCTTGTCTGCGTGTACACAAGTCCACTGCTGCTATTTGTTCTCAACGGCGACGACGACCATGTTTGGTGTCGCTGTGGTCCGCCACTTTATGCCTTGGGGATAACAAACAATATAGTGTCTGACAATGTAGTGTGTGTGTGTGTGTGTTCTGTGGCCGTGCTGTCTAGTCTTCAACAGGGGGGTCCGGGACCCCTAGGAGGTCCTCAGAGTTGCTGCAGGGGTTCTTCAAATAATTTGAGCCTAAAATAAAATGTTCAAAAATATTCATTAACATAACTACAACCTAGCTATAAATATATGAATCTATACATTATTTGAATGACTCACCATATGGTATACAACAGGCAGAACCCTTACACAGTATTTTAAAACATGGCACCATTAGCCGCCCTACACATTGTTGACCCAGCAAAATAATATTGTGTATGCAATAGTGTGCTGTGTTTCTATCAGCCAACTTAGCTTGAAAATGTTGAATACCTCTGGTCTAGTGCATTTGCTGCAGCAGCTACAAGCTTTAAAGTTGTATATAATATATCTGACCTTCTACCACTAGATGGCACACTAACTGCACTAGCATCTCAGATCAAACACAAGTGTTTGTGATTACAACACACACAGAGCTAAAGAGTGTGCCCGGGATGCAATGACTCCACTGTATTTTTACACAAAGAGAAAATAGTTGTTTGCTGCTATTGTAAACCATTATTTGGGTGGCTTGTTTATTCGTTGTCACAACACGCTGTCTGCGTCAAACATTCGCCTGAGACACCTCTTTTGCTTATAATGAATCTGGTGCTCTTGAGAACATTGTGTAAAGCAGGGTGAGATATTAGGGAATTTAATTTGCTATGGCGTTGTTTTGGAATTCATTCAAAGCGTTACATTTGACTTAACTGCCAAAGCTTGGCCATACTATTTTCATTTGGATTTGTAATGGGCATAATTAAGCCGTACACACAAATCTGTCTCGAACAGCTGGCGGTTGTTCAAATTTAAGGTTGGTGGAAATGTACAGTACACATCTCTCTCTCTCTCTCTCTCTCAAATTTGCCTGTTAGACGGCATGCATGTCATAATTTATGTCATAACATGCGCCCCATTTCCTCTTTATTTGCACTGTGATTATAGACCCAATCTTTTTGTAATAGCTTGTTTGGCCTCAGCTGTTGACATATTCCCAAAAATAGCATTTCCTCAGACCTGCCTCATTGGACAACATATCAGGAACTCCTTGTTGTCAGTTGGTGTAGTCCTAATTTCATGTGTGGGTCTGCAATTTCAAGCAGTAGCAATGTTTGCTTTAAGGCATTTCTGTCAAACCATTTGTGATGGCACTGTACTATTACTGTAAGACTGGGACCTTTTTTTGTGCTGTTTTCGTGGGATTAATGCCTTTGCTTTACAGTTAATTACTCACCAACATTAAATATAGTAGCAGCAGACTTCTGACATGCCTCAACTCAATCACACTCATTTCAACACAGATAAATAATTAGCGGCGGGCATTTGACTCTGAATGCGATAGAACAGACTTGTTTCATTGGATTTTGTGGCTGTAACTTTTAAATGGGTCACTTGAACAGATCACAAAACAACACTATTACTGATTGGAGGTTTACAGTTTTAGTTTAGAGCAGTTTCAGTTCTGGTCTGCCTTCATTTTACTCACACTCTAAATTAAGCAGGGACAATTAACTGAACTAGATAGTCTAAATTAAACTATTTCAATTGTATTCTGCTAATGTACTGTGCTCTGCACTGTGACATGCCTAGCTCCACTTTATTTTACTCTCAGTGTTTTATAAAGTACAAGTATGTGCGCTTGCAGCTCATTATAGGGCCTTTGTTTTCTCACCAGCTGAGAGCCTTCCCTTGCTGGCAAGGCAGTGGCTCTGTAGGCATTGAGTACCTGCACATACAGTGCTGAGGGAACTGTGATAGGACAGCTGTGGGATTCATCCTCGACAGCCATTGTGTCAACAATCCTGTCAGAACAATCAGATGAGTTACAGCTAGCTAGTGTGTGCCATTCATTTTGTAAATGGTAATCAGTGCATGAATAATAATAAATAAATAAAAACACAACCGGCAATATTATGCCTGCAACATCTGCAACACTGTTAAAGGTAGAGTTAGGTATTTTGGAGAAAGATAGTTTGATGTGATCAAAACAAAAACACCTCTCCCTTCAATGCCATAGGGTGCTCCTATAGGATAGTGTTGTGTGGTGCGGTCTGCACCACTTTGTGTTTACAGAGCCTGCACAACGAACAATGGGCAGACAGCAGGCCGCGAGGCGATACAGAATTTGCTGTTTGACAAAATGTGTATTAGCTAATGCTCCAACTGGCTCCATAACTCCATAAATCCTTCCATCTGCACCAAATCTGGGCGGCAGTGGCGCAGTGGGTAGAGCAAGGCGCAAGGTGATCGAGAAGTCACTGGTTTAAAGCCTGTGTCGAGGTGTCCCTGAGCAAGACACTTGCTTGCACACTTGCTGTGTGAATGGGTGAATGTGAGGATATACGGTATTGTATTGCTTTGAGTGGTGGAAGGTTAGAAAAACACTATATACTGTAAATACAGTCCATATACCATGCCATAACCGTACTGTGGGGCAGGAGCTCATGGCTGGAGACTTATTCCAGGAGCAGAGGGGTAAACACTCTCGTCTGGGGACTTATTCCAGGAGCAGAGGGGTAAACACTCCTTTCTGGGGACTTATTCCAGAAGCAGAGGGGTAAACACTCCTTTCTGGGGACTTATTCCAGGAGCAGAGGGGTAAACACTCCTTTCTGGGGACTTATTCCAGGAGCAGAGAAGTAAACACTCCTTTCTGGGGACTTAATCCAGGAGCAGAGGGGTAAACCCTCTTTTCTGAGGCTTTATTCCAGTGGCACAGGGGGTTGCACTGTGGCCTTATTCCATAGGTAGAGGGGAAGACAGTCCTCTCTGGGCCCCCATTCCAGGAGCAGAGGGGGACACATTTCTCTCCGGGGCCTTATTCCAGGAGCCTGTGGAGGTGCCACTCACACGCTGGTGGAGGTCTCCGTCGCCGTGGAGATTAGCTAATCACAGGCTCTGTGGGAGCCAGCAGGGGTTTAGGCTGGCTTCTGCTAGCCTGGCTGCATGTGATCACACACATGTGCATGTGCACACACACACAGAGACAAATACACACACATACACGTAAACAGGAAAAGACAAACACACACACACACACACATATAGGTAAACATGAAAAGACAGACCCATGCACGCACACACACACAGTCATTACAGACCCACAGGTAAACATGAAATACACACACACACACAGAGATGAAAGCAGACACGTGGCAAAACAGGAAGTATTGCTCACATATTCCGTCACAAACAAACCAGAGAGGGCATATTTATATATAACTACCTACAGTACACCTCTTCACAGACACACACACACACCTATGCAGAAAGGTCATGCACCTGAAGACAGAATTACATTCTGTTGACCTCTTCTCATCTAAGTTGATGAACACTTACGGCAACACACCTTATTCAAATGAACGGGTCGTCATCAGGCTTTTAACAACCTTGAGTAAGGCGTGTTGGAGCAGGGAGAGATCTAAAACATGCAGGGTGCGTCCTTCCAGGACCGGAGTTGACTAGCCCTGACTTACGGTATGTCAACAAAGAGCTCATTAGCTGAATGAATGGAAGAGCGGAGCGTTTCCTGGAGCGTTACAGGAACAATTAACCATATCAATGGTAAATCTTGTGTCAACAGACTGATGCACGCACAACAGCTCATGCTGCACAAGTCCTGTTAAGTCACTTATATAAAATAAATGAATAATCACTTTTACAATTGTTATCCTTACGACTTGACATTCATTTACCTGCTATGTGTCTTTCCTGTGATGTTTTACCCGTTTAAATGTCTTCAGAGCGGCAATACAAACCGTAAAATGCACTTTTGCCGTTTTGGTCAGTTTTCGGCAGACATTCTGGCATGACACCTCCTTGTACTTTCATCTGATAATAACAATAATAACTATTAAAAAGTTAGGAAACTGAGAACTAACTTTGTATAGCGATTGAAGTGACATATTTAGACAAAAGTAATCGTAAATACAAAGTAGGCCCACTGGAGGGAAACACATCAGCCGAACAACATGCTACATAACGTTACCAAGTAAAAAACTGTTACTATTTCACCGTGTCAGAGGATTATTTTAGCACACTATGTCAACCAGCATCTTTTAGGCATTTTGCCAATGTGGCTGCAAGTTATTAAATGTGATATTTGATGGTTAATGTGTAGCTTAACAAGTAATTGACTCATCATACTTCTGCAGGAAAACCGCACACGCAGGCTAATGTAGGTAATCATTGTTTGTAAACAGTAGATGGGTCTATAGTACCAAACTAAACGTGGGCTTGAGACTTTACAGTAACTGTGACTAATATAAGGTCCATGAAACTTGAGTGGTCACGGCATCCGCATACTGTATTTGCAAGTACTCCACATACAGTATCTCGGTATTCTATTCAACTAGGTTACACCAAATTGAATGAAATGAGGCCTTTGTCAGTGAGGGCTTTATAGGGAAATAAAACGCAATGGAGATTGCCAGCCGACATTAAGCAGCTTGTACAATGTGTTTTTCCCTCTTTTTCATGTCTGAGGTACATACGGTGTTAATGGAGTCAAATTTACACAACACGGCAGGCAAAGGTGTCCATGAATATAGAGACGAGTTAATAAACATCACTTACAGGCACGAACATCTCCAAGGATATCGCAGGTAAAGGCAAAGTCAGCTATTGCAAGCTAAATGCTAAGCTAATACACGTTTTGTTAACAAATATCTCATTTACTACCTTAACGTTCTCTGCATGTTGAAAAAGATATTCTGATGCTTCCACACAGCCCTGGCTCAGTAAATAGCAACATAAACAAAGTGGCGAACATCGGTCTTATCAATAGAGCCCCAGCACTGCACTTTGCTTCACAATGCATTTCTGTGTGAGGCGCCGCCGTGGAGGACCGCGGCGCGATACTGTTGTGATTTGAGCTCGCAAGTTAGCATGAATGACTGACTCTGCCTTTAACCCTATACACTATAATATAAAGGCATAAGATAGAAAAATTACATTTACATGATTGATCTCTCTTTTTCCTTTTTGATACATATATTTTTCTTTCTTTCTTTCTTTCTTTCTTTCTTTCTTTTGTTGTGAGCATTCCAGCAGTTCTTACTTCCTAACACAAGTGGTGTGACTCAATACTCTATATAACATACAGGGGAAATATCCTTTTACAGCGCTCTACTCAAAGGGAAGGTGTAGCCCTGAGCAAAAGCTTAAGAGAGAATTTTCACCTTTAATAAATATGGAAATAGAAAGACATTATTGTTTATATTGGCATATATAAATTATCAATTTCTCTCTGAGTGACATTTGATATGTAGTGTATAGTGTATATGCATCAAAGGGAATGATTTAACATGTTTACAGTCCTGCATAGGACTGGCTGAATCACGACAGAATTGTTATTAGCTCAGGGCAAAAGCTGCCCTGGTCCAATTAATTATACATTAGCTTGTTTGGACATGCTCTTGCATAACGTATCTCTGCTTGTAGGAGCTGGTCAGTTAAGCTGCATGTGGAGTAATGTTCGGTCTTGACGTGTACTCTATAGTGTGTGCATGCAGACATGCGTATAAATTTGACTAATTGGAATGCAGCATTAAAGGCAGGGTTAGTCATTATCGAGAACGCTTGCTAACTTTGAGCTCAAATCAAAACAGTATCACAATCATCACATAATGAAACGCATTCTTAAGCAAAGCGTTGTACTCTGGTAGTACTCCGGTTGTTGTTGTGACCGGTGTTCACCACTTTGTTTGTGTTTCTATTTATAGAACCAGGGCTGTGTAGAAGTATCGGATTTTTTTTTTTCAACACGCACGGATAACACATGTAGATATGTGGTGAATTTGGGGAAAAGTGTATTAGGTTATAATTAGCTTGCAATAGTAGACTCTACCTTTTATAACAGCTGACACATTTATATATTTATATTATACGCAGGCATGCAAGCGCATGGTCGGGGCTTTGGCAAGTTTGCAGCGTTTTAAACACATTTGTAATAGATCAGCGATCATGCCACCTATAGTTCTGTTGTATATTTCCTCTGGAAACACATCTTAATTCCTTCACGGTTAATAGATTTATTTATATATATATATATATATATATATATATATATATTATAGCCACGGTTGCACTTGTCAGTTATTGCCGATTGCTTGACATATTCACTCAGTGTCTCTTGGCTCGTCTACAGCTGTCAGTGCTGCAGACGCAGGCTGGTAAAGCCATTGCCCCGGTCGACGTGTTAATCTCCCCCTACAGGCGGCCTCTCCCACCTGGACACCGGCCAGACCTGTCAGCCCCGATGTCTCCATCGCCCAGAGTGTTGGTGCCTGTCTCACCTTGACGCCTGGTGTAATCTCTCTCTTGCCCCCCCTTACCAGTTCTCTGGTCTCTCTCTCTCTCGCACCCGCTCTCTCTCTCTCTCTCTCTCGCTCCCTCCATCCCCCCACCCAACCAGGTATATTGTCCCCCCCCCCCTCTCTCTTGCTCCCTCCCACCCTCCCAACCAGGTCTCTGGGCTCTCTCGCTCCCTCCCCCTACCCCACCAGGTCTCTGGTCTCTTCTCTCTCTCTCTCTTATGCTGTTTCCATCTCTCTGTTGCTCGCCACTCAATCTCTCTGACACCCACCCCTCCCCTCACCCTGGGAATACTCTTAACACCCCCTGTGTTGTCAGGAACATGCAGGCATGCTTTATTACCCTCTCTAACCCGGATGGATAAACAAGACATAACTTATCGGTGTGGAAGGGGGTCGGCTTGGGTTGAGTTGAGGCGTGGGTGGGTGGGTGGTCGGTGTGGGAATTCACCCTGTCGAATTCGGCCTCCTCTCTGTATTCAATCACAGACAAGTAGGCTCGATGCAAATCAATAAAAGTAATTTTCCTCCAGCCTTGTTGTAATTAACAATCTGCCACGAGTGCTTGGTGGAGCCACGATATTTGAATAGAAGCAACTGCCAGCTGTCTTGACAGCCTGGCGATTTAGGTTGTTTAATATTGTCAGTGCAAACTTAACACAGCATAACAATACACACACACAATGTAGTTCCAACTAAATGAAACTTCTGAGAAATATGTGAAAAAACCTCACCTAGCAACACTGGTAAGGTCATGCACCATTTCTAAATGACATGCTTTGATGTTATGTATTACTGCCATTGACTTAGTTTAGCACAAGGAATCTTGTATAAAACCTGAGTAAACAATTTCAAAAGTTTAGATGAACTTTTTCTCACAATACAATACAGATTTAGTGCGCGATCCATATTTCAGTAATGAAATAAGTATACCGTATTTACACATGTGAGTGCGTTAACTCAAGCACTGGTTCTCATCAATATTCCACCTAGAAACATTTTAACAAACATGTTTTCTTTTGCATGCAGACAATATTTTGCCATTAGAACAACCATTCAAAAGCAATAAAATAGGAAATGTGAAAACGTTGCATAGACAGGATCGATGGAAAATAAGAATCCCCCGGTGACAAAACCATGTCAGACTAAATAATGATAATAATGACCACCTTCATTTCCCAAGGTGTCCTTTGATCCTTACATTTTGATGTGTTCACCTCTTCATTTATGAGCGGAAACTGCCATTAAGTTCTAAATCTCTGTCGACAAGTAGAGACCAAAAAAGTACTTATAATTTAATGTCTTCAGTAAAGTTGGTAAAAGTGCACTTTTTTTTAGCAACCAAGGCCCTAATGTACACCAAATAATGGGCTGTATCAAGCCATTACTCCGGAACAGCAAACCGGGTCCACTGAACCCACAAGGCCAATTCACCAGCATGTCCTCATGACAAAAAAATGAATAAGAGTACATCTTGCACTGCCACTGCACTAAGGTTCTGGTGGCAGGTTCTTGGGCAGTGTGCTGAATCACTTCATAAACACTGGTGCACTCAAAGTCCTAAACACATTTCCCCCGGTTTCACAACAGTGTGAACAACAATCACCCCAGAGACAAGACATTGTCCTTGCAGTTTGTCCTTTGCCTGTTGATACGCCGCTACTCCGGTCTTGCTAGCTTTAGGTCATCACCCTTCGCCCCCCCATCCCCCCGTTCCCCTTTCCAGAAGGTCACTTTGCATGGAGACAATGCTGCAGGGTATCAAGGCGTCCGTCGGTGCCAGTTAGCTCCCTGTGCCTGGCAGGGCAACACATGCTGGCCACAGCATAATATGGAGGAGGAAATAACGTGCCACTGTTTTTAATGGGCAAAGACTCTCTCTATCTCTCTCTCTCTCTCTCACTCTCTCTTATTCTTTCTTCCTGTCTTTCTATCTTTCTATGTTCATTCCTTGTTTTATTCCATGCATTCTCTTTCTCCTTCCCTCTCCCTCCCTCCGCACACAAACACAAGGGCACTGTCTTATTGGAATTCACCAGCTGCATACACACATCGCACAGAATGTTTGTATTGATGTACAGTACCTCTGGGTCTCCTACTGTTAGGTATACTGCATGTGCTGGTAAGACCAGTACTGTTAACCAGGCTTGCTCCTGCAGGAGAGCCTCGTCAAGTCCGGACTCGCAGACGGTGTCTGTAGCTTGAGAACCTTGGAGCGTGGGGGTCAAGGGTCATGTGATCCAGTTGTTTTCGCAGTTTTTAAAAAAGACCACATTGTGGATTTGGAAAATATTTGAAATAAAAACTAATCTTGTGCCTTTTACATCTGATTTCACATCTACCTTGTTTGGTCCGGACTTTCTGACTTTTCAGTTTGGTCCAAACCGAAATAGCAGGTGTGAAAAGTTCTCGGTTCGGACCGAAGGACCAGAATTTGGTCCGACAAAAGAGGTGGTCTCGGTTCAGATCAAATTGCAGTTTGGATCGTTTGCAGTGTGAAAACACTTTCTGGATAGTTTGGACTTTAGGATTAATTACATGGAAGTTGTAGGCCGGTAAGTAAAACGTTCCCCGCATAGTACATGAACGGGAAGAGGAGAAGACAAACTATTTAATTCCAACGTACAAACAAAATGTAAACAAAATGTAAACAAAATAGCCCAATATAATTTTTGCACTACGAGGACGTTTATTTGGCAAACACAAGTCAAACAAGTCTCGAGTAAGCTACTGTGCATGAAGTCGGTATCCTGCTGGTAGTAAAGCTGTAATAATATTATGGAGGCAACAGTATGAATAGCCCATATGTTCATTCATTATTCTCCATTCATTACATTCGTAAAAGGCATAAGGTGCGTTCAGTGGACTGAGCGTTTAGCTTTTTCACGGAAGACACATTTCCTAGAATTCGTTCTCTATGTGCTTGAAATAATTTCGTAGTTCAGTTGCGTTTGCGTTTGCGTTTGCCATATTTAATGCGCATACAAGTGTTGCTCACTTACATGTAGAAAATAGCCACATATTTGGCTGGGTGTAAGTAGCTGTAGGTCGATTTAGCGCCAGTAAATTACGCTTTAATTAGTGCCGTTAGCATTCGTTTAATGTGTTGTAAACGTTCCACCATCCTGTATGCAGGGATAGACTAATAAACAGAAGGCTACCTGCCGAATTGACAACATGCCAACGTCAGACACACGTCCATCTACAAGCCAATCAATGTCAAGTATAGGGAGTGATGACAGAAGGACCTACTGTAGGTACAGCAGACAAAAAGGTTTAGTGCGCTTGCAAAATTGCAGTGTGAAACCTAACCTAATCAAATTAAATATATACAATGTAACACAAACATGAACCTTGGTCCGGACTTTCAGGTGTTAAAGCGCCCTTACTGTCCTGATTCAGATGAATGGATCGTGATCAATCTCTGCAGAAGCCTGATAACGACCTATTCATTTGAATCAGGTATGTCGGAGCATGTAAAACATGCAGGACAGTGTGGTGTCCAGGCCCAGGCCCAGGATGAGTGCTGATTGGTGGTAAAATACAGCGCATATAGAGCCATGCTTTATTGTTTTTAGTGGATGTCCTCAGCTCGCAGGGCTACCATTTCACACGCAGCGAGGCAGCTTTGCCAACACCAGGCAACAGGCCCAACATATAAACAAGATAAACAACATCTCCGGGGACAACCTAGAGGAAAGCACAGGAGCACTGTATCTGTTGTGTGATCGATGCCATACATAGTGCATGAGGGTCGAGGATGCTGGGTAAAAGTTCTTCACTATATACCAGCAACAGAGAGACAAAGGTCGGGCGAGAGAGAGAGAGAGAGAGAGACTCTGTGCTGTGCAGTGTCAGGTGAATAAGGGTGCGGAGGAGGGATATTTAAACGATTGGTTTCATGTGTTTAAGTCAGAACAGAAAGGAGAAAAACAGCTCTTGAGTGTTTGTTGTGCCACGAAATAACATAACATGTTGTTGAATGTACTTAGGTTTCAGTAAAGGACACAATGCCTCCATCCAAAGAGTGAAAAGCTAAACATTTGGATCACACCACCGTATCCATTATATTCAGGGCTTCTACTTACAATAACATCTAAACATCTAAACCTTGGGCAACAGGGCGCCATGGGAAAATTAAAAGACAAAATTGCCTCTATAAATATTGTTCTCCATAAAGCAAGGGCAGTGCCCTTCACAAGTCATGCTTTTATCAGAAGTAAACAGCATCTCCCCCCCTTCCTTTTACCCAATAATTTCGCAAGGCGAGTGGCCTTAATTGATGCCTTCATACGCTATTCTTGAGAATGTAATGGAACACGTTAATCTCACATCGCCTCTCCGCGGCTTTACGGTATTCTCTTTCTCCAACGCAGACAAATGCTTATCTGCCGCACAGCCCTCCCAGTTCTCTGAAGGTACAGCTCCTCGGCCCACATGTAATTAAACGTGCAGAGCGATGTTCATTTCGCTGGGGTTTTTTTTGGCATGTTTTGCAGCCCTGCCGAGGCCCACCTTTTGCGGAGGGCAAATGCCTCTGTGGTTTCTGTTCACCGTGATTTATTATTAGGTGCTCGCTAAAGTGTGACAGAATCATTAGCAACTGGAAAATACGCCAATGTAGAAGGATAGTTTGTTTTTTTTTACAGGTTGGCACCATAGAAGCTTTACAGGCTGTTGGGGTGTGTTTGAATGATGGCGTGTACTTCACCCAATATACATTTTATATTTGGTTTTATTTATGGGTTGTGTATTAGTACTTGAATGCGCCATATGGAATGTCCCAAATCTTGTAAATCGGAGATATTCTATTTTGTATAGTGATCTCAGAGAGTATACAACTGCGGCTATTGTCATCAAACCAATCTGACAGCTATTAATTAGTATCAAAAAGAAATTAATTAAAATAATTTGATATAAAAATTTTTTTGCTTTAATATGTTCGACTCACATATCATTTTATGCGCAATAATGCGTAGGTTAAAATGCAGTTATTTATT
>JAODOY010039373.1:0-20545 GCA_025399855.1 Forbesichthys papilliferus
TGTCTCTGTCTCTCTCTCTCTCTCTCTCTCTCTCTCTCTCTCTCTCTCTCTCTCTCTCTCTCTCTCTCTCTCTCTCTAACACGCATACACCCCGATTCATGGCTGTGGTATTTACAATGCAACAGTGTTTGATGCCAATAGTGACATCCCATAATACAGCAGTGTTATCTACAAAGCTTTTTAACCAGGGATGCTCCCTGTGACCCATAAGCACTTTTAATATGAAATGATATTGATGGGTAATAATATGATTATGATTATGATAATAATAATGACGATGATGACTTGCATGGTATTTTCATAAATCACTAATCAATGTGAGTGTTTTACCCATGCTTGTTAACCTTTACATTTTTCTACTTTAAACTTTCAATGCCAAATGGCAAGAAATTATGTTCCGCTTGCCTTTCTGAAAACAACTAATACTGTCCCTGCAGTCCCATAAACCATATTCTAACATATATCGATGCACCATGCAGCGCTGTGTGCTTGGGGAGCGCATTGGACATTGAAGTTGTATCACGTTTATAAGGATTCAGAGTTGTAACATTATAAAAACCAAGCGGTTTTTCCCTGTCATGAGTTTCAGTAACTATTTGGGATGACGTGTCAAAAAAAACTCCACATATAGACAGTAAGCTATAATTGGAATACATCAGCGTCAGGACTTTCATTTATGGGGGGAAATATGTTGAAAGCTTGCTTATAATGCAATCTTAAAACCCCTTTTTGGTGAAATAACGTTGTGTGTGTTTCATCATCATCATAATCATCAACTTTATTATCAGACTCAGGGTCCATTAGAAAACGAACAAACACAGAAAGCAATACAACGCATAAATCAAAAATATAACAAAATGTTTGTTGTTTTTAGTATGTGCATGAAGGCCATTCAGCAAAGAAATCATTTTATTAAATGCATCATTTTGATACTGAGCATATTTTTATTTGGGTTGGTGGTATTCCAATAGTTCACTGAACACAGGCCCCAGAGACAAGTTTGAGAACCATTGGCTACATAATATGCCAGCAGTGATATCTCAATAATTGCTACCACACTGCATTTCATACAATATAGTTTACAGCCACTAAGCAGCAGGATATTTCCTGTCATTTTTTCAGCCTGCCTATTTAACAGTGATAGGATTGTTTTCTTTGTGTGTGTGTGTGTGTGCGCGTGCATGTATGTGTGACAGTTGTGCCGAGACTGGCTGTTGCTGTGCGCTCGGCAGAGCTCGTGTGTTTAATCTAGAGTCATCGCGAGCTCCGTGCTGTTGCTATGGTAATCAAGCTGACACTATTGCCAATTGTTGAAGTGATCCTGTGGAATACAGGAGCTGCTCACTGCCAACTAGAAATACAGTAATGTGCACACGCATACACACACACACACACACACACACGCGCGTTCAAGTACGGATGGCTACCTATAAAGGCCGACACACAAGCACGCACACACACACACACACATGCATATGAGCAAATACAGCACTATACAGTCAGCTTCTATTTTTCTTATATATTTTTTTATTCAAGACGCAGTTTGAAATGCTTGTTATTTAACAGCATGAAATTGCAGACACCCTCAGCCCACACACTTTTCAAAGCCATCATTCAACTCCCACCTACCCACCTTCCCCTTCTGCAGCAAACAGATCAGCACACACACACAAACGTGCACTGTCTTCTGTTCAAACAGTGGTGATAGATGTGATGTTCCCCCTTGTGCACGCACGCACACATGTGTGTGTGTGTGTTTGTGTGTGTGTGTGTATGTGTGTGTGATATGTCTGTGTTAGCAGAGGCGTTGTGCCTTCAGGGCCATATTGAGCTGAGAGCTTGCAATGTTTAGATGCCACAGAACAACCTTCACTCTTTCCCTTCCGTGTTCTGTCTCTCTCCGTCTTTCTCTTTGTATCGCTCGTTCAATGAGTATCTCATTATTTCTCTATCTGTTGCGCCTGTTGTAGTCGTTGTTTACATTTTTACTCACAGAGCGACTAGAGCGATGTTCCACTCTTCTCAAGCTTCTGCCTCCTCCCCGTTATCTTTATCCTCTCTCTCTCTCTGTCTCTCTCTCTCTCTCTCTCTCTCTCTCTCTCTGTCTCTCTGTCTCTCTCTGTCTCTCTGTCTCTCTCTGTCTCTCTCTCCCTCTCTCTCTCCCTCTCTCTCTCTCTTTGCCTGGCTGTTCCTGTTTTCCGTCTTCATCCCGCCATCTCTCCTCTCTCCTATCGATCCTCATCTTCTGTTCTGTTCCACTATATCTCCTACCCGGTCTCTCCTCACCGCCTCTTCATTCTCCTCCCCCTCCTCCTCCCTGTAGCTTTACCTTCCCCTCTCGTTTTTGCCACATTCTCTCCTTCCTCCCTCTCTTTCCTCTTCACCTCTCCCGCACCCGGCGCTCTCCTGTTCCCCACCCAGAGCCACTCTCCTCTCTCATCTCCTCCTGCTTTTATCTCCACCGCTGCTTACTCTCTCTCTCTCTCTCTCTCTCTCTCTCCGTCAGTCTTTCTAGTGCACCACTCTTCCTCTCCTCTCCTCTCCTCTCCCCTCCCCGCCCCGCCCCTCCCCTCCTCTCCTCTCCTCTCCCCTCCCCTCCTCTCCTCTCCTCTCCTTTCCTCTCCTTTCTCCTCTCCTTCTGGTCTGTTCCCTACAGTATGTGGCCTGAAAGTGGAGCAGGGAGAACAAACACTGCTAATGTGACCTCTTTGTGTGTGTGCGTGCGCGTGTGCACGTGCTTGTGCGTGCATGTGCGTGTTGCTTGCATCTGCATTTGTGCGTACTGAATGGGCACGCTTGATGCATTCATCCCTGCGGACAGTGGTTCTGAAAGCTCCCCCACACACTACATATATGCTGCCGTGTGTCCGGTTTGCTGTCTCTCCCTGCCATTGCTTACGCACGTGCATGAGAGATCGTGTGTGCACGTGCAGTATGCGTGCGTACAGTGTATGGGCACTTGCATGCAACTGTTTTTGCGTGTGCGTTTATGTTTGCTTTAGCGCTTAATAAGCGGTAGCGGGTGACGTGACGTTTGTACTGTAGGTTACATAAGAAACCTCCCCTATAGCCGACAGCCAATTGCCACCTGAGACACACCTGCCTCAGACACACCTGCTCTCGCTAACACTGGAGATCATCTCATTCTCCATAACACTTTTGTATGCATTTCTTTGCATCTCTCTCTCTCTCTCTCTCTCTCTCTCTCTCTCTCTCTCTCTCACTCTCTCTCTCTCATGCTCTGTCATTCCTTTCACTTATTTTCCTCTGAGCTCTCTTTTGCCCTCTCTATATATACAGTATATATATCTGTGTCTCTCTCTCACTCTGCAGTTTAATATTACTTATTATTGGTCTCTCTGTTGGTTGTATTAAAAGGGATAGGCTTGTTTGCTGAAACCCCCTGCCTCATCTCTCCCTGAATTAATATCTACAATTCCTCGTGGGCCTTTTGCTGTATAGCCCGACATGGCTGAGGCCATAATTAATTTCTTACATTCTGAAAGAAATGCCTATTTTCACCCCTCATTTAATTAATCTACAGCAATAACAATGTTTCTTGATATAGTTTAGCAGGGTACAAAGTATCTCACAAGACACTGAGCATGTTGAGAGAGGACACTTTAATCTTTGTCTCTCTAACTTTGTTTGCCTTGTTAGTGTTATTTGTTTTCAGTTTTGTGGCTACCAGCTGTTTGATTTACGAAGATCCAGCAAGCATGGACAAGCATGAGTAAACAGTGCGATGAATCATTTTAGATTAATACTTTTATATTCTCACTTAGCGTCGTTTTTGTCTTGCCTAATTATGGGAATTTATCAGCCGCCTAACTCTGCTTGACACTGGCTCCGCCTTACCTCGGCAGGGGCAGTCGCTGTGAGGCGTAGAAGTTAGCGTTGCCATTGTTAGCTCACCTTTCAACTCTCGGCTCCTCAAAGACATAAAGCATGAGAAAGAGATGTGAAGCGTGCCGAAGGCATCGTTTGCTCTGGGTCTCAGCTGGACCTAACTAAACCTGGGGGCTACTGTACGGATATAGGCTAAAGTCGATTGATGATTGTTTCTCGGCTCGATTGTGTGCACGTTGAACAGTGTGCACTCGTGTGTATTTGTCAAGGAACTTAATAGTAGGCCCGCAAGCTGTCAAGCTATCGCCAGATAATTTTATCCAGCTCATGAATTCAGTTGAGTCATGAAAATCAAAGAAGGACAGATGCGGAATTAGAAAGCTTAACTAGAAATTTGCATTTGGGGTATAGCTGCCTCTTAATTTCACAGAAGCCCGTGGTTTTGGCTGCTCTCCGGAACACAGAGCCTCATTTGGACGGCGTAGAGCTGCTTAGACAATGCTAGCATCCAGGCTGCCAGCCACATCTCTGAAAAGTCACAGGAGGAAATTCATTCCATCTCCTCAGCAAGGTCACAAATCATGGCTGTTACAAGGGTTCTCTTTGCCCCCAGGGCATAGCTCCATGGATGTGGTCGATTAGAAGGAATTAAAGGAGGGAAGAGTGGCCTCAAAGGGGTCTGTAGATGAATACTGTCTCTCTTTAGTCTACGTGATACAGTACATCATTACCCCATATGGCTAATTGGGCAGTTTTGATAATTAGCAAAAGGCAAAAGTGCACATGTGTATGTGTCTGAAGATACAATGGCCTGACTGGCTGCCCTTTGTTATTAACTGTTTTGCCTGCCAACATGAGGTGTAATGAATCCTTATCTACCGCCAGTCTGGAGATAATATTTGCCTCCTTATTGAAATCACACTATTAACTGTCACTTAAAACGTTGAGCCCCAGAATCCAAGCCCAACTTGACACTCTGGTAGGCAGAAAGAGAGAGAGAGAGAGAGAGAGAGAGAGAGAGAGAGAGAGAGAGAGAGAGAGAGAGAGAGGTTATGGTGTCTTTATGATTTATGGATTTCATAAAACCTAGCCCCCTCTATTGCTGTCTAAAACGCCATTCTTATCTGAACACATGAGCTTTCAACAACAATAGCATAGCTTTAGCCCCTGTCAGCAGTACACTATCGCACACATACACAGCGGAGCATGAACTGGTCCTGTCAGCACAACAACTGACACCCACAACTCTCAGAGCAATACCCTAACCATGTCACACCGCCAAGTTAAAACTAATAGAGGTTACACACACGCGCGCACGCAAGCAGTAAGATCGCACGCTATCGCTCCGTCACATATTCTGCTTCCGATCCAGAACTCCTCCGCTACCAAAACGTGCCCCTAATTTCATAGCCAGAATACGGACAGCACTATTTGTGTTTTCAATTAACCGGCTCCCACGCCTGCTGTAACGCATAACGTAACAGCTGCGCTTCGAGCTGTCCATTGACAGCCTCGTTGCACGTTGATGAGTGACAGCTCATGACGCCAGCTCATCTGCTGCTCCATCCCCAGATGTGTCTTCATCTGACGGGAGAGGCGAAGAAGGCATATAACACACATGCACATGCACATGCACATGCACGCACATCCCTACTGATTCTGAGGTCACTGTGGCAGCACCTTGTTTGTGTCAAAACGCTCCCTCGTCTATCATTTGCGGTGTCAGGTCCAAGGTGCCATTTTAAATGTTTGACCCCCCCCCATCCCCCATAGTTGTGGTGCTCTTTGCTGTTTCACCGTTTCAGCATTCTGACACTTTTACAATCGCTTCTGCTGTTCCCACTTCCTCGGGGTACATGATAACCCTTTTCATAACAACTTGTATACAGTACAAACCAATTTGGCAGTTTCAGCAGTGCGCTCCCCTTACATTAGAGACCCAGAGGCTAATTCTATCAATGTGTGGGTAGCTGTACTACTGCTCCGGGATTCAATCTTCTGCCTTTATGCCGCTATAACTTTACAGGGAGTTTGTTAATGTTGCGTTTGGCTATAAACGGTCACTGTTTGACCCAAGGGTAGAGAGACAGGCCATGGAGACAGACACAGACATAACTAGGCATATTAGACATTTATAGCTGCTCAGCAAATAAAAATGGGCTGGACGTCAGAAATGGGAATTCTGGGGTAATGTCCCTCGAGAGGCTTCTCTGGAGCCCTGGGGATTAGTTGACCTTGTCTTATATTGTATCCTTCATCATAAGGCCTGTAATGGCCTTATCGTACATCAGCCAAACATCAATGGAATTATTATGTTGGTTGTTATGCTTCTAACGCTGTTTGTTCCACTCATCGTTTCAATCGTGTCAATTAATGTACCATTCTTTTCCCTTTTCGTATATGCCGTCCAGCCCCCTTTGCTCCCCCAGGCAGTGAGACTACAGTCAAATTTGATTCCCAGGGCGACGGCATGGGTCGATACAACATCTTCAGCTACCAGCGTTTTGGTGATCGCTATAGTTACACATCAGTGGGCGAATGGGCAGAGACTCTGAGTTTAAACAGCGACCTGATTCACTGGCCCAGAGAGGCGGTGCCCACATCCCAGTGTAGTGACCCCTGCGCACGCAATGAGATGAAGAAAATGCAAGCAGGTAATAGACAACACCAATGACGGACAGGCTGTAAACATGTAAACATTGAATTAGTGTGTGTGTGTGTGTGTGTGTGTGTGTGTGTGTGTGTTTGTTGTATCGTGTCATTGCTTGTCCACCCTTCATGACTCTTGCACGAGGTGTGTGGTCGGGGGAGAGACTAATTCATGTTTTTATAACATAACATAGTCTAGAATAAAATATAGCCCATTTATTTGGTAATATTACTGTAAGATAAAATATTATTAACAGAATTTACTTTCTTTCAAATCCTGAAATCGTCTTACATCCTAAAAGCCTATTCGCCCACGCCAACACACACTCTCTAATGGGCTAATACTGTAATGTCATGCGTTCCTCCAGGTGAATACTGCTGCTGGATCTGTACGGCCTGCGAGCCGCACGAGTTCCTGGCCGATGAGTTCACATGCTCACCCTGCGCCCCCGGCCAGTGGCCCACCGAAGACCTGACGTCCTGTTACGATCTCCCTGAGGACTACATCATGTGGGAGGATGCCTGGGCGATCGGGCCAATCACAATCGCCTGTGTAGGGTGAGTGACAGAGGAGGTGTTACCATGTGAATTATTCTATGTTAACCAAGTATATGCAAATGTGTGTGTGTGTGTGTGTGTGTGGGTGTTTGGGGTAGTGTTATTAGTACAACGTGATAAATAGACTGTTTAAGTAAAATTTTTATTGCTTTTACACACATTTCACAAACATATTAGCAGTTTGAGGATTCAGTGACTCTCAGTGAATATTACTTTCCCTGTAAAAATAAATTCAGAGAAATCTAGAGTAATTGAAATGGAAGCCACTATAATGATCTGTAATAAAATATAGTTGAATAGTTTAATATTTTATGATTTGTATTACTGAATTAGTAATGCCTCAACCAGTATGGAGATGCATGGTGTAACTACAGCTACAGTATAGAATACTACTTATTCTAGAAGAGTAGCCTATTCTTAAGAAAGTGTCATATTTCAGCACTCTTCTCACACACACACGTGTAGCAAAACACACTGTAGCAAGGTATCACATACACTTACATGCACAGGTTAATTCAAGCAGAACAGTAGACCAACATGGAGGATGCATTCGCTGAAGGTTTGTCATGTCTCTTCCATGTTCCCCATGGACCACACCCCCCAACACAGACATGGCTAAACCACGGCCACACCTCCACAGATACATTCTGACCGTGTCCCCCAGGTTCGTGTGCACGGGCCTGGTGTTCTGGGTGTTCCTGCGGCACAACAACACTCCCCTGGTGAAGGCCTCTGGACGCGAGCTCTGCTACATCCTGCTGCTGGGCGTCTTCATGTCGTACGCCATGACCTTCCTGTTCCTGGCGAAGCCCTCGCCCGCCATCTGCGCACTGCGACGCCTCGGCTTGAGCACGTCCTTCGCCGTGTGCTACGCCGCCCTGCTCACCAAGACCAATAGGATCGCAAGGATCTTCAGCGGCGTGAAGGACGGTGCTACAAGGCCCCGCTTCATCAGCCCCTCCTCTCAGGTCAGGGAAGGTGTGAGTGGATGAATGGATGAATGGATGGGTGGGTGGATGGATGGATGGGTAAGTGGGTAGGTGGATGGATGGATGGATGGATGGATTGATGGATGGTAGAAGGATGGATGGATGGATGGATGGATGGATGGGTGGGTATGTGGGTGGATGGATGGATGGATGGATGGATGGATGGGTGGGTATGTGGGTGGATGGATAGATGGATGGATGGATGGATGGTAGAAGGATGGATGGATGGATGGATTGATGGATGGATGGGTAAGTGGGTAGGTGGATGGATGGATGGATGGATGGGTGGGTGGGTAGGTGGATGGATGGATGGATGGATGGGTGGGTGGGTAGGTGGATGGATGGATGGATGGATGGGTGGATGGATAGATGGATGGATGGATGGATGGATGGTAGAAGGATGGGTGGATGGATGGATGGATGGATGGTAGAAGGCTTAGTGGGTAGGTGGGTGGGTAGATGGATGGATGGATGGGTGGATGGATAGATGGATGGATGGATGGATGGATGGTAGAAGGATGGGTGGATGGATGGATGGATGGATGGTAGAAGGCTTAGTGGGTAGGTGGGTGGGTAGATGGATGGGTGGACAACTGTATAAAACATAATTAGCCAAGTCCCCCCCCCCACCCGTGCATCCACCCCAGGTGTTCATCTGCTTGAGCCTCATCTCGGTCCAGCTGGTGATGGTGTCAGTGTGGCTGCTGCTGGAGGTTCCCGGGACACGCCGCTTCACGTTGCCAGAGCGACGGCAGACTGTCATACTGAAGTGCAACGTGCGAGACTCCAGCATGCTGCTGTCGCTTGGATATGACGTGCTCCTGGTCATCCTGTGTACCGTGTACGTCCAGCTCAGCTGCTGTTAGAGATGCGTGTCGTCAATGACACAGAGGTGCTTTGCATGAGAGCCATGGAAATAACGGTCACATGGTTCATGGAGAGGCAAAAACGATGGCACAATAGTTCCCGGAAGTGCTTGTTGGGCAGTTTGAATATCTAAATACAGACATATAACTTAATTTTTTTGATAATTAGTAGTCAATAAATGCACCGATTTACATTTAAAATCTAATTTATAGGTTACTTTTAGTATTTAGGCTAACTTCCGGGAACTATTTGGGGCTCCACGATCTGTCATTGCTCTGAAAAAACGGTCAATAGGAGTGAACGGAGATGGCGCGAATCTCTCTTTACATGGCTCTGCTTTGCATGAGAGCTTAATTTACTTGCAAGTATGTTCACGTTCACACACCATTCATTTCACAGGCATAATTGTTATCATTATCTTTTGAAAGTGCTTTTCAACAGCGTATCCGTTAATTTTATACATACATTTACACTGTATTTATCTACAGTATTGTGCTAAAAACTAAACTAAGATTGCTTTAAAATAAAACTCTTATTTAACTTTATTAGTATACTAACCACACACAAGTAGACGCTCCCCTGCTTCTCTTGGCTCATTGATGCAATGCATTTGTTTAATCCTCCTGCAGGTATGCCTTCAAGACTAGGAAGTGTCCAGAGAACTTTAATGAGGCCAAGTTCATTGGTTTCACCATGTACACCACATGCATCATATGGCTGGCTTTCCTTCCCATCTTCTATGTTACATCAAGTGATTACAGGGTACGGTCACGCACACACACACACACGCACACACACACACACACACACACACACGTCATGAAAAGTCTGGAGGTGCTATTGCTCCATGAACACATTATAATCCTGTCAGTGTGACATTTGACAGAGGAAAACAGTGAGTGTTCACCTGATCCATACAAATCTGAGCTCCCCCACACACACACTCACACTGCTGATGCCAAGGCTGCTAATCTGATCCCCATTAGAGAAACTCCCTCTCTCTCTCTCTCTCTCTCTCTCTCTCTCTCTCTCTCTCTGTGTCTCCCTGTCTGTCTCTCTCTCTCTCTATCTGTCAGTCTCTCTCCATCTGTCTGTCTGTCTGTCTGTCTGTCTGTCTCTCTCTCTGTGTCTGTCTGTATGTCTCTCTCTCTCTCTCTCTATCTGTCTATATGTATATCTGTCTGTCTGTCTGTCTGTCTGTCTCTCTCTCTGCCCTCTTTGTGAATAAGCACTTCATTGTCCCTGTAATCTTACTTTAAGATTACCAGGTAGAAGTGTAATA
The DNA here is from genome assembly GCA_025399855.1 of Forbesichthys papilliferus. Classification (NCBI taxonomy): domain Eukaryota; kingdom Metazoa; phylum Chordata; class Actinopteri; order Percopsiformes; family Amblyopsidae; genus Forbesichthys; species Forbesichthys papilliferus. Next base: position 10,195 of record JAODOY010039373.1, read on the forward strand.
TCAGAATCCTCCATCACACACACACACACACACACACACACATAATGGAGGGCTCATTACCAATGTGCCTTCCTCTAGAGTGATTGGATAAAGGCCGTTACACACAATGTATTATAAAATGTGGCCATAAAGGCACCATTTAGCATGCAAAAAAAACAGTATTTATATATTTAGACATATTGTTTCTTTGTATTGTTGTTTATCTGGCCGTCATTGTCCATTTCTTCGAAAATAAAGATTTTCTTTTCTTTAAATCCATTAACCTAAAACTTCTATATTGGAGCAGTGGGCACCTGCAAAGCATTAAGTGCCTTGCTCAAGGGGCCCAACATGAGGAGCTTGCATCTGTTATGACTATGTCAATTCTCATGTTGCTATTTCACATATTTGGATATGTATGACTAAGTCATATTTTGACATGAATGTACATGAGCATATATTGTAAAGTGAATGTATATGTTTATACAGACACAGCATTTTGCATGATGACGTAAGAACCTTTAGCCTTAGGATACAGAGATTTACAATGTACAACAAACAGTAACCCTTCATGCAAACCCCTAATAGCCACACATAGTTGACGGATGTAAGCAAAATTAACTCTTTTTGAAAGGTCTACATTCACCTGTCTAGACCTGCGATCAATAAAGGCAATTACACATTTCATTTTGCAAGTAAAGTGTTTGTGTTTAAGGGTGAGGCTCCCTTTGTTTTGCCAGTTTGGCCTTCATGGTCTGTTCTGATTAAGTCTCTTATTGATTTGCGCTGTAATTGATATCCTCTGGACTGTTGCAAAGCTACATAGTCCTGACTACAAGCAGTAATAGCCTCACTTAAAAGGCCTCATTGACTTGCCTTGAGTTTGCGCTGGGTTTGTTGAACTGCGTAACCTATGAAATACATTTGTTCGTTATTTATCCATTGCAGACTTTCATCTTGTTATTGTTATATTGTCTGTAAAGCGTGTCTAAATGTAAATTAAAAATGTGCCGAAGAGAATTAGCTTCATCGCAATGCAGTTCATATTTACAAAACGTGGCAGTGTTTAATCAAGCAATCATTTACCAATTATTCTATGCAGTAATATGTATCTCTTACCACCTAGCCGGTAATTACGGCATGTGTTTCTCTTCCGTTAACTCCCTGTAGGTTCAGACCACCACCATGTGCATCTCCGTCAGCCTCAGTGGCTTTGTGGTTTTGGGCTGTATGTTTGCTCCCAAGGTCCACATCATTATGTTTCAGCCCCAGAAGAATGTGACCAGCCACAGACTCAACCTCAACCGATTCAGTGTCAGTGGGCCTGCGACCACATACGCATCTCACGGTAGGTGTCATGTTCAGTATTACAAGTAGTTTAGGCTATGTTACAAGTAGTTACTAGTGTTAAGAGAACTTCACTTACTTAACTTTATGAAAAGCAGAGGTTTCACAGTATGATCATTTATTATTTTATTTCTATTATAAATAATAGTATAAAACACTAGTATCTTAACAGCGTACATGGTTGATGGCTGACTATATTGCTTTTGAGGACAGTCTGGCTGTGTACTGGAATTTTCATATCGACTGACACCTCCCTGATACTTTTGTTATAGCTAGACATCTGACACATTCTTATTTTAACATTATAATTATAAAGAATCGGATATTTCACATTTTTTATGAAATGTTCACATGGTACAAATTAGTTTACTTCCGACATTAAATTACATTCTAGCGACTGATGGATTTCTGTTGTGGCATCAAATAATTCTGCCTTCTCTACATTTCCTGCTCTCTAGCATCTGCTAGTGCCCACTGTGTTCCGACAGTGTGCAACGGCAGAGAGATTGTTGACTCCACCACTTCATCCCTGTGACTCCAGTCCACTCTCTTAACCTGCCCCTTCGACTGTTAACCAATCAACCAACATGATGACATCACTTGAGCCATCCCACCCAAACCGTGCACACTTCACACATACTGGACTAGAACTGTATTGTTTCACATATGTAGAAAGTGTGTAACTATGATTAAATTATTTTCTAGGGATGTACATATATGGAATTGACATTGTTGTAAGTAGAGAAACAAACACACAAAACAAGTTTATAGGAAGAGTTTTTGAAACCTTTGTTTTTGATAGCTTTGTTATGATGCTGTGTAAATATACATGTGCCCAGTCAAGGGTTGGGGTGGGGGAATAGGAGTGTAGGCACAATGTTGGGACTCCGCTCGCCTCACTTGCAATATCCCACAGACTTTTTATTTCCTCGCTTTTTTGTAGGTCTCATTGTAATAACCAATAATGTATGCATTTCTATTGTGTATCTGTACATTTGTATACTACTGATGGTTCAAACAGCACAATGTTGACCGTATTGTTACCCTAGAATGAATGTGAAAGTCTGTTGAATATCACAGATTGGCACAATATACAGTATATCGAATTGGTTGACTGGATACTGTGGCAGAAGTATTCACTTTTACTCAGTAGTATATCGATTTGATAGATGTGTTTTGCATTCGACAGTAGGTCCGTTTTATCAAACCCAATGTGGTTTTGTACGTTAACGTATCTTGCTTTTGATACAAATGTCTTGTTTTTTTTTCTATTTCTACTCATCAAAATCAAAATGTAGTCAATTTAGAGCAAAACAATGCTATTCACTACCATTCTTAAATTCATTTTTCCTTATATAATTATTATAATGGGCTTTTAGGAGGTAATGATGGGTATTTTAGCCATAAGGCTCAAGTACTTAAAAGTGTATTAGTTTTGCCTCAAATCTGTCATTACAGCCAGTGACGTGCCCGTGGTAGTTCTTACAACATAGAAAATTGGTGTCTTATTTAGTAAACCATGAATTGATACTCACTATTTATGGTGGTAACTTGTTTGAAACTGTTTTGCCGTTTCAGTTTTGCCAACCAAGAAAAGTAATTTGGCTATGCCTGGTGTGAAACCTAAATGTCTGATGTTTCCAATGTGGCTATGTGCCTTAATGTATGTCTGCCCAGGTAGCGAGGACCGTTTAGTATCACAAACCCTAAGCGATTGTTTGGGGAACATGTGTGCAGCATGATAGGAAGAACAAGACCATTCAGTATTATCCCTGCCCGGGAGATTGTGCCAAATGACATACGGCGAATCTGGGAGGGATCTCTATAGCTTAAAGTGAATTCATCTCCCTCATGCTCCCTCAGTGGAGTGAGGGGGTTTGAGTTGGATACGCTATAGGGGCTCAGCATAGGTGGATCCTGCAGCCCAATCAGAGGATAAACAATTAATTATCCCACATTTTGATTAATAAAGTATATTAAAAACTAAATTCTCTATACTAAATGTGTATGAATAACAGCGGTATTGAAAAATAATTTTCCATGGAAGACATTTCGAACGCCATTGTGGTGCAGATTAGCTCAAACGAATGGGGAAGGGGGAGACGCTCATACTGCATTAAGATGCAATCACTCACTCCTGGTCTCAGTGAAGTGTGCAGTTTACGTGTTTTAAATATGTTTATATTGGGAGGCACAGTGCAGCAGCAGCTGTCCTCAGTGGTTCCAGTGAGGGTTAGGCAAGGATACAGAGCACACAACAACGTCAGCTGCTGTTACAGCTCAGCCAACAGAAAGGCAATTCAGCAAGCTGGAGATACAGTACATTCGTCTAAACACATGCTTCACGTTTGAATGTAAAATGGTACTATCTGGTGAAAAATGAAAACACATTTGATTGGACTTGACCCTATAGTTACAGCCATTAGGCTATAGGTATACATATACTGCAATGTACAGGAGAATTTGCATTAAACAATTGGTTCCACTGCAAACTATTGTGTAGTTAACAAAATACGTATGCATATAACATGTCCAAAATCAAAGCATGAAGGCTGTACAAAAATCTTGTCATATTTATGGAGAATAAAAAGGCATTTGCCCCAACCCGATAACCCTGTCAGTGTCAGCATAATGTAATGTGCCGAGGTGGCACATCTACTGGCTCGGGAACTCTAATTTACTTATCTATAGGCCTACTTTCATGCGGCAGGTGAATTACTGTAGACCTTGTGAACCGTGCGCTCTTCACCAACCTACACACACTGTTTGCACAGCCCTCGTCTGGGCAGCGCCGCTGAATCAGACTGCTGGGTTGCGTAGACTAAAAGGTGCGTCTGGTTACGCTGGGCTGTGCGCTCAGCCAGGCACGGCAGCAGGGAGAAGAGACGATGCGGCAGAGCAGAGGAGAGCTGCTGTTGGATTATGTAAAGCACTCCCACGGCCCACAAGTCACAGCACCTCTCTGGAAGCTCAAAGCATCCCAGAGATTCACAGGCTTTGTTAGCATGAAGGCTTAGCCCATTCACTCTGGTCCTGCTCCCACAAGATACTCCCTGCATGGCAGGTTGCTATGGACAACCAGCGCCACATCCGCCGCCGGAATGTCGATTTGTCAGCGCAGAGAGGAAGATGGAGGGAGCGCGGAGGAGAGGGCGAAATAATAAAGGAATGCAAGAGGGAAAGCTGTTGCTGGTTCTGGTTCAAATTGGCACTGAATGACTTGGTCCTTACTGGGACCTTGCCCAGTACGGACCAGCAATCCTCTCCCGGCTTTTAATGTTCACACAAATAGAGCACTTAACCCCCATTCTCCTCTCATTTAGCGTCCTGAACAGGGCTCTCACACTCTCCATCTTCCCCATTCAATCTTGTCCCCGCCACCTCTGCTCACCTAGGATCTGTGGTCTATGTGTGCAACTTGCTGTCGGGGACGAGGTCGCCCGGCCAACGGATTGTTAGCCCAAGTCTACACAGCCGATGTGGTCTGCATTGCCAAGGCAGCAGCCTTGGCAATGCAGGATATGCTATCGGCTAGGCCTAATAGCTCTCGATAAAGGAGATAGAAAGCCCAAAATGCGTTTAAAATGTAAAAGAGCTTCACTTTAAAGCACCTGGCTCACTGTCATCTATAATGTTAACTTGGCATCTCAACTCCACTATACACGCAGCGAAAGAATTTACTTAATTGGCTTCACTCGTGAATATCTCTGTCCTATTTTATGGCAGGCCATTCTCTGTCGACAATGTTTTTCTATTGATTCTGTGCCAACGGCCATGTGTGCTCCGTGTCACAGCCACACAAAAAGAAACGTGTACCAGATCTTGAAACAGGGTGAAAACTGTGGTAAAGCCACGCAAAGGTCAGTCTGAACTCTGGAATCTGACTGTCACAAAGCAATAGTGCTGTGTTTATGGTGTGTGCAATAAGGCCATGACTACATCATAATAAACAACACGCAAACAGTCAGCTTGTCCTTCTGTGTTCATTCTACTTTTACTAATGGTTCAGGTGGTTCTATATAACTATCTGCAACTATATGTATATGCATCTTGGGCCACACACACATGCACTAACATGCACATGTGCTATATTACTAAGAAAACAAAGAACAGATGGTGCTCAGATAAGCCTAACGCACAGAGGAAGTGTGATGTCATTCTCTGCTCAGGACTTAGTTGTTTGCTACTATATATATATATATATATATATATATATATATACACACTGCTATAAGGTGAAAACATTGACTAGTACTCTAAGAAAAACCCTGACATCATTCTAATAAATGCCCCTTGAAAATACAAGCAAATAAAATGCAGTTTCAGTCTTTCAGTCTCTCGCTTTCTCTCTCTCTCTCTCTCACACACACACACACACACACACACACACACACACACACACACTATTCATAGCTGTTGTTGGCCAGTCTTTAAAGATGTCTCTTACACTCTACTAATCTGTTTCCTAAGTGATGGCGCCCAATTAAACTGTCTTCTGGAGTCTCTGCACCCTTACTTAGGACAATGCTCCCTATGTCTGTGGATGACAGGCAGGCAGACCTCGGGCTCACTCAAAGCCATTTGGTTGAGGGCCTACCACTATGTTTAATGCTGCACTGCCCTCTACAGGTATAGCTGCTACAATGCAGCTTCAATAAATTAAGAATTTACTGGTAAGACCCTTTTCTGCATATCTGCACCAGTTAACCTGCATTTATAGTCTATTGGGTTCTGAAAATACTCAGAATAGCAGGTATACGTGTCCTATAATATTTTCTAGTGGTATAGAAGTGCCATTGCACCTTTGGATACCGTATACTGTAGGGTACATAAAACAAGGATTGTAAATACTTTTAAAATGTAGATTAATCCAGAGGCATTCAAATCCTTAATCAACAAAGGTTATGTGAGGGGATTTATTTTTAAAGTACATTTTACCTATCATCTATAATCTGTCACATTTAAATTAGGTGTAGGATTACATTTGTTGGGTTCTTCGCATGACAGAAGGTTAAGTATACAGCAAGGAACACATTCTATAATGATAAAGTGTTAAGAAATACGGCTCCACATGTAGACAAATACATGATAGTTTATTTGACCTGCATACAGTCAGAATTTTGTGATGTTTGTTCTCAACTGCACAGAAGACCTCTCTCATCCCCATAGAGGGTATAAATAAACCTGTGAGGATATACAGGCAAAGTATAAGGTGTGCGAGAGTGTGCGTGATTGTAAATGGGGAATTAATGCTAACAATACCAGTGATACTGAATGAGAAAATGACAATGACATTAATGGACAATGCAGTAAAATAATAAATACAAAACAACAAATGAAACAGGTCCTCTTCTCTACCTGAGCAGTTTCAATACGCAATATGACATCAGTTGAAAACAACAAATCAACAGACAGTCTCCAGGACAGAGCTTCAGGGCCGCCATGTTGGTGTGACTTATTTCAACCTTATTCACATGTAGGATGTGTGTGTGTGTGTGTATATGTGTATTCAAAATGTCATCAAGGGGAAACTTTGTTAAAGGGGTCTTCAGCGGCAAGTCTTTTGAGGGCTTGTTTTATCCCCTGCTCTCCCTTTCTGTCTCTCTAACTCCACACCAACGCTTTGTGATTAGATGAGTTCAGCTGCACATTCTCATACGTCTGTCCATTTCCCTGAAATTCAAAAAGAGGTTGTTTACTTTATTTCCAATCCCCAACTCCCTTAAAATGAGAGTATAAACTATTTGTATTTCATCAGAGGAGACATTTCTAAAAACTCCGCTCCTTGCGTTAATGAACATATTCATCTACATCTACGCTCACCTTGGATGCTATGGCTTTCAGCTTGCCCAGTATTGAAGGCTTGGTGTATACAACCTCATCCTCCGTCTCTCCCTCGTTCTCCTCCCCTTCCATTACAGCACAGCTGTCAGCACCTGGCATCTCACACTCCTTGTTGGCTGACATCACCAGCCGGGAGTACTTGTACTCCAGCCTGACAGGGGGACAAGGGACAGACTCAATACTGTCACTGAACTGCATATTGACGAACACCAGCGCACGCAGGAGGAGAAGGACGCTAACAAGGAAGGAATTAAGGAGAAGAAAGAATGACTGCACCTCTTGTTTTTCTTCCAGAAGTAGCAGGTGATAGATATGAGCACTATAGAGCAGAACGAGCCCACCACAGTGCCAAGCCGTATCCAGAAATCCATGCCATCACAAGGCACGCTCCTCTTCTCAGGCAAGACCACCCCTCCCATGCATAGCTTTGGTTCAGTCCACACATACAGCATGTCCTGAAAACATAGCAACGTCACAAGCCACTAACAGAAGACATAGGGACAACAGATGGACCCTATAGATAATGATTGTGGAGGCATTTAGAAACTGACCTGGTGGCCGCCTTTGCAGGCTCCCTCGATCCAATGGTAGTCTCTCTCTGTGCACGTGGGACACGCCCCTGAGCTCTCCCACAGGAAGTGAAAGGTGCAGCCGTCACATGTTCCAGCTGGACAATGACTACAATGCAGAATGCCACAATTACTTTCATGCATCCTCTTACCCTCCCTGGATGTACAGTGTTATCTTGTTGCTCTCGCAGCTCTTAGATGAGTTTACATGTGTTTATGGAGGCTAGTGGATGTTTGGAAGCCCTAGTTAATGGGAAGCTATTAATACCTGGGTACTGTCAGTTCTCCTTTAGTGCTCTTGTCTGGGTTACAGCGAACTGTGACAACCGCACTCCGACCTGACTCACACGAAGAGGTTGCCTCCAAGGAACTTACCGACCAATCAAAACACGGCAAGCATTAGGATATAACGTGTTAAAAAGAAAGTCTTTGAACACAAAAGTCATTGTAGCAGTACCGGTAGTAGAAGTTGACATCAGGTACATTCTTGGAAGTCTGAGAAAACAGCTCTGGTCTTGCCCTGACTCCATCAAATGTGCTCTCAACAGTTGCTCCTGTTAATTAGATAAAGAGAGCAGAGAAGCATCATTCTTCTTAATGTTTCAAAGTCCTTGATATTGAGTTTAGGTCGAGTCTGTATCATATAATGCATATAGAATATTATAGACTATTGTAACATAAACCTGGCTTAAGTAAAAAAGCTAAATATTAGACATGCAATGTTCATACTCACCAAGAAAGGTGTCTGCTAGGTTGATGGATTGTGAGGACAGCGCAGTTTGGAGGCCCCTTCCACTGGCTGGGATTATTGTTGACTGACAGATGAAAGTCTTTACAGTATTGGCTGCCTGGGACTCAGAGCTGGGTAAGTCTGTCACATTGTCTGTGCACATCGCCATTTGGCCCTGAGATACAAAGAGTGAGATAGGTATCACTGCAGAAATAGATTCAATATTTATCGTTGTAACTGTGTGTATATTCCAACCTACATCTCCTCCACACAAGCTGATGTTGAATTGGTGGAAATACTTGGTTCCTTTTGAGGTGAAGCTAGGACCGTTCATCAGCGTCCCAACAGAGCCCAGGGGACTAAAATTGTAACTCAGAGTCAAGTTGCCGTCCGTGTGAGTATAGCGACAGTCACTATAGCATAAACTGTGGTCCTAAAAGAAAACATAAAATACAAGCAGCTTAGAACATGAATGCCCGTTTCAATGTTATCACAGTTGACATTCCACCTAATGACAATTCAAATATGGCGTGATTAGAATTCTGTCAGAAATGATCACCAGCATTCAAACAGATAAGAAGTTAGATCAGCTGTTATGCATTATGGCCATACATGTGTAAACTGATGGGTTTATGATGTTGGTTTCACCGATAGTAAAATATTAAATTTGAAATGCTGTGAAAAAGTTACATGGTCAACTCTTAAAAAAGGTCTAAGGTATCTAGGGAGAGCGCTGGGATCGCTGTGATGTCGGCACAGAGCGTTGTGGGACGAAAAAGTCTGCACATGACGCGGCAACAATTCTTTACATGTTGATGGTGTGGCTGAAGCCAACTAGTGTAGCGGGAGAGAGAGACAGAAAGGAGAGATAGTTTGAGCGATGTTAGTGGGAGACGTTTTTATGTGACTGGCAACTTAATGAACGTTGCCATGGTTTGGATCAGAAGTCTGGAAAGTAACACACAGAGTCGAGACCACATTCACGATGGCAGACGGGCGGAACACTAGCGCGTGCAGAGAGACCGAACAGATTAGGGTACAACATTCTATCCTTTAACCTCACGTCAATAATACCTAGCTATGTTGTAGGCCTACAAACTGTACCACTGCCTTTAAGCCCAAAGCGCCATCAGGAAAGTTTAAATGAAAACTCCTTGTAAAACTCTTCAGTTGTGGTGCATGGTCTGACTAACATCTGGCTCTGCAAGCATGCTCATTCGCCACAACAGGAAGTAAATAACAGGAGAGAGAGGAAAAGAAGTGCTGCGTCAATTGCTCAAATGTTATATTTTTTACACGTTAAACATTTAAAGTTAATCCCAAAGATTAACGCGTTAACCCTCCCAGCCCTAATGATAACCCATTAAAAATCCAAGCAGGCAATCAGGACTGTGCCATTGCATTGATTTCATGTAAGCTGTCAGACGGAATTTTCCTTTCTGTCAAACCGGTACAGTTTGCATATTAACCTAGCTCTCAAAATAGCCGCTCCATACTCTAAGGTTTTGATTGACAGATCAATTGAACCAATAGTACAACTACATTAGCAAATGACCGTGATGTCCGTGTTGAAAAAGGAACTTGTCTCTCTGCTTACAGACCGACCAAGTCAGTTGAAACCGAAAGTGTCGATTAGGATAGTGCAGCAAATGGAAATCCGAACATGTGGATTTTTCTTTTAGCAAGAAACTATTAGTCACAGGGCTAATGCACATACATACATACATACATACATACCTCTCTCTCACAAAAGTGAATACACCCCTCACATATTTGCAAATAAGTAATGAGTACATGTAAAGTGTAATGTAAAGTAGTGATTGTACAGCTTGTAGAACAGTGTAAATTTGCTGTCCCCTCAAAATAACACAACACACTGCCA
>JAODOY010039393.1:0-20541 GCA_025399855.1 Forbesichthys papilliferus
TATATATATGATAATTGGATGCATTTATTAAGAAGCAGCCAATCATTAAAAGTATGTTAGTCTCCGCTGGGTCCCTACGAAGAAACATGTATAGTACAGTGTACTACCGGTATACTTTGTGGTTCTTAGTTTTTCATATTCAGTTCACTTTGAAAATGTGCAAAACAAAAGCGGCCCGTTTCATACTGAAGCTGCGGTATGTCAACATACCGCACAGAGGTACTGTAGAATATAGTCCAGCAGAGTCTTTGAAGCTTTTTGAATCGTGCATGACTGTACATACTTTCAGGCCATATCCTTAGACATTGTGTCCATTTTCATGTAATGACTTGTCTTTGGCCATTTGCAGTAGAAGAATACTAGGCTGATCTATCTTCAATTGCCCATCTTTGTATCATTGTGTAACACTGACTTACTGTAACTGAGACACACACTTTTGTTACATCATCTCCCAAACGTATCTCAATCATGCTGAGGTGAAACCTCAAACCCTTATGTACATAGCTGGTAACACTGTATATGTTTTAAATATGATAAATGTACAGACTTATTTTATATACGTATGCTATGCCACATTGCCATATTTTTCTTAGGCGATCTGCAGTGGATATGTCAGTAGACAAATGTGTAGTCAGCGTTAGTAGCTGGAGTGTTTCAGATGAAAACGAAGCGGGCATCTTTGCACCCTAATTCTCTGTCTAACCTTATTTAAAACTCACGTTTATTACAGTAAGTGTTATATTGTCACATTTCATGCAATTGGTCATTGTGGAGTTTATTATTTTTATGTACAATTGCAACATACCGTACCAAACAAACTGCAGATACACGTACGTTACTTAGAATTAGAAAATACAAGCCGCACTGTGGCCTCAACAAAATGTAGATGTTAGAATTGTTATTCTAGTCAATTTAAGGGAATATGGGGTGTTATTTATAGTTCTAGAAGTTGTGAAATGGGGGTGAAGAAGCTTCTCCTGTGGCTGTCCACATTTTGTGTCTCTATTTTGTTCACGGCTTCTTTGCTGTAGCCATGAAAGCTTGGCTGTACACGTATCTACATTCATCTGTGTATGCACTTATGTGTCTTATGTATGCTCTATCGCACTCCTCAGAAATGGTGTTTGACCGTCCCCTCTTCACCTTCTAACATTCAGTGTGTCTTATTTTCCTCTGGTCTGGTAATGCTGCATGGCGTATCTGCTAGCTGCATTCTTCTGCCACTACTGTATACTAAGCTGGTTTTTTTTCTTTCCTAAATGCTGTAATTTGTAATATGAAAACTCAATGGAAGTTATGAAAAAGTGTGGGGGAGGGGGGTAAAGACAAAAGAAGAAAAACACAGTATCTGTTTTATATAGAACTTCTGACATTTTTGTAGGAATTTCAGTACTTTATTTTGCACTATACTACCAAGTTGCTGGTGGAAGCCACTTTGTTTATTTGTTTGTTTGTTTTTTGGCAAATTGAATGGTGTTGGTTTGATAAATGACTGCAAGACACTCAGAGCCTTTTAATGCATCCTATACATTTTCTATCCTCTTAAAACCAAACTGAACTAGTCACAAATCACTTACTTAAAAAATACAGTGGCAGTTGCAAATGCCCTTTCCAAATGACATTAAAATGCCACAACATCCCTAATTGTATTATTGACTGTAACTTGAACCTCAAACATCGTAATGTTAATTGTTAATAGCCTGGCCTAAAACCATCCTGACTCTGCAAACTCTGCCTACGTGATTTGCTAAAGTTTAAAGATCATTCTGGGAATTCTCAATTAAAAACTGTCAATTGTCGGCCAGGCTGTGCCAATATGTGATTGGACCAGCTTCAATTAATCAGAACAACAAAACGTTGGGCGATTATTTTCAAACACAGGTGCTAAAAGACAGTTGGGCCACATGCAACCAGAAAAAGAAGCGGGATGATTTTCGATCACAGGCACTTAATTGCTGTTAACTACTACTCAGCAGCTGATGAGCGATTTTCAATTTGACTGTTTACTATGGAGAAAATCCTAGAGGTGCATCTTAACCAGGCTTAATGTGTAAGGCCTTAACTCAATAAAAATTGGCCATAATAAAAGCCACGGTTTAAATTACAAGACCACGATAGACACAGTTCTGGCCTTACATAACAAAAGGATGAACATTTTGCTCTCCTTTCTGCCTACAGATTAGTCCTTTGTGAATGATGATGATGGTCATTTTCTTCCTGGTTTTAGGTGGAACATACTTTGTATGTTATGTAGTGAAACAATGTGCCCTACTGAAATAGCTCTTATCTCTTTTCCACTGTCTCACTCCTTTGGCTCAGGGCCGTATTATCTGAACCGTACACAGCAGTGTATTAGGAAAGCAGTATTGTACGATCACAGCTGTGTAAACTCTGTCATTATACAAACAAATAGTCAAAATACTTCTCTCTCAAGTAAGCCCCTTCTGATTGACACTGGACATGTTAATGAGTGGCTTTGCCATGGAAGTATCCCTGTACCTGTGAGAGCCATGTAAAGCACGGCGTGTCTATATGGATGTGTTAATCATGAGAATGTTGCTGCAGCACTTCTTTGCAAAGGATCATTACCTCTGAACAATGCTGTGCCTTTGTTTTAAGCTAGCCTTGCCAACTACACAAAACCATGATGCTTTTGAACGGAGTTCCTTTTTTGTATCATAAGTGTGAGCCTGATTCAAATGTTTGAATATTCTGAAAATACTGTTTTAGGAGTTTTACTTTTGTCTTGCATCATATTTATATTATCCATTGTCAGTTTTGATATTTTAGGATTATATTTCCCGTTGTCTTATTTAATTTTTTTACACAAGCTGTGAAAACAATTCTGCACTTTAATCCTGAACATGAATATTTAGTATCTGAGGGGGAATAAAACTTTTGATCCTTAAAAAAGATCTTGTGTGTGTTTGTGAGTGTTTGTTGTGAGTCTATAGCAGTGGTCCCCAATCCTGGTCCCAGAGGGCCACTGCTCCAACACCTGATTCAAATGAATGGGTCATTATAAAGAGCCAATCGTATAATTAGGTGTTGGAGCAGGGAGACATCTAACACATGCAGGGCAGCAGCCCTCTAGGACAAGGATTGGGTAACCCTGGTCTATAGGATACTTTGTTCGTTATTTGAATACCACAGTATTATTTACGTGTTTAACAAATGAAGGATGTAGCCAATTGTCACCACAGCAGGACATATCATTGTATTATTATGACGCTGCAGCAAGAACACAATATAAGATACAATTAGGTCTAATTGCACTTAATCACCGTATTTTATTATCTGAATCTCCTTTCCTGGACAGGAGTATTTAACTAAATGCGAGGTCAGTCACCCTCATGCCAGTCTGTACGCTAAGACACATACCTGGACCCGTATCTCTGTCTGTAACGAGCTATCTAACAGCTGAGGGCACCAATGTGCACCATATCACTGTGTAACAGTAAAATGTGTGGACCACGTGACTCGTGTCTATCACGTCCATGTGCGATTGTTTTCATTCCTCTGCCGCTGCTGCGGACTGTGGCTCATGACGTCATCGGTCTGGCGGAGGCTGGCTGCTAAACTGCACTCAGTTTTATTAAAGCTCGCCCAGACACACTGTGTGGTTTCGCTGACACACAGGCGAGGCGGTTCGTTCAAACATTTCGTTTGTAAGGTAAATAATATACCTTCCTATACGTTCAGCATTGGATGCCAAATAAGGAATACAATAATCCCAGGAGCAGACAGAGGATCTTGCGTTTAGGGCTTAATTAAACTTCCTAAATGGATATTTCGTCCACAAATAACCGATTTCGGCCCGCAATGTTCAACCACGGTGAGTAGGCTATTAGATGTTGTTTGTTGTGTGTGTGGAGTGAGTCTTATTCAGGTAGGCTTAGATAGTCACTCATCAGATGGGTTACCTCGCGTGGATTGTCAAATCCTCTGTTCGTTTTTTCAGTTACAGCTTAAATATATTCAGGTGTGTGCGCCACAGGATGCGCACAACTAAAGTAAAACATTTTTAAGGCTGGACAGAAATCATATTTTGGAGAGTGGGAACCGTTCCTACTGCTACTGTAATGACAATTCCTCAAATGCGTCGTAGTTTAACATCCACGTATAGGGCACACAAAGCACCACAATGTGTAATTCTATAGCCTATGCAAGAATTGTACCAGACTAACCACATAACACTATTTTTGGAAGAGGGTAGAAAATGTAGTGCTTGTTACCGATAAATTAAGGACTCCCAGAGGACTGCAAAATCCCATAAAGACTTTCCCCTTTAGAGTGTATCCTACTTTGTCTACTGTAGTCCAATAACAACTATTTTAGCCAATGTTGTTACAACAGGAAGCTATCCAATGATGGACATACAGTGATATCTGCTTATGAAGTTTTATATTAGGTTTTTCTCTCCATAAGGATTTCAATAGTAATCACATTTTCTTTTCATTTGATTAAACACAAGTCACAAACCAAGATTTATAACGTATCCTTTTCCAGTGAACTAATGCACAACCAAATATAAGAATAGTTTATATTTAAATCTATAATCATTTGGATTACACTATATTCATAGTTCTTTCAAGATCATAGTGTGTAATTTGTATTTATCAAGATGAAACCTTTACAGTTACCTGTTATGTGTTCATCAGGGACACTGACATACAACATGGAGTATGACTATATATATATATGCCTATTACGACTTAAGCTGTCTGCCTACAAATCCTATCCTATCAAAACATCTGGCTGATCCACACTGTTTCCAAAGTGAAGTGAGCGCATGGCAAATGGAGATGCAGAGAGTAAAAGAGAGGCAGGCAAACAAGGAGAAACACCATCCAGAGCTCAGCTTCTGAGTGGAGATTTAGATGGAGAGACGAAAAGATGGAAACTCAGCAGCACAAACACAATCTCTGCTCAAAGAACTCCACAGCTGAACCATATAGGCTACTTATTCGTTATCATCTCTGCTGTTTTTGTGGGTGCTGCCTAAAGCCTTGTAAATAGGTGTGTGATATCAGTGTGGAACTGCAAATGTGAAATCAATTGCAGATTGTAGGGACGATTCATGCCATGTGTGTTGAAAGTGAAACCCATCTGCTTGGGTACCAGTACTTAAAAAAAAAGTACTGAATGGTTGACAGTCAACTGCACTGTAATGGCTATTGCTGAATAGAAGTATTTGTTTTCTGTTACATTTTCCTTTCAAATGGCTGCTGTTGGAGGCTTATACTGTATCGTAAGTACTAGGAATATAGCCTGGCTTCTTTAATGTATCACAATAACACATAGCAACGCTGCCTTCAGTGCCATCCGTGACTTACAGACTCTTTGCATGGCGAGTGTTGGAGACCAACAGGATATCTTCGCCAGAAAAAGGGATGATGGCAGGCGACTAGTGAGGGCATGAACGGGTGGCACAGTCAGCAGCAGTGGCTTGCATTCCACACTGAAGCTTGTGTGGAGAGTTGCAATCATCCCAGCACTGCTGTGGCTACGCTAACATCAGCGCAGGCCCATGGACCACAAGAAAAATCACGTGGCCAGTAGCCATTATAGTTTAGAAACAGTCTGTAAGGACTTTTCTTTTCTTTTTTTTTTTAAAGATTAAAGTATTAATTTATCTGTTGTTTTTGCCTGGTTTTCAGAGGCATAAGCGTAGTGCTTTCATTGCGTCTCTGTAATGCATTTAGAGGATGTGCAACCTTAAGCTCCCATACAGTGCAGCAGTAAGTGCTGCGGTGTCAGGTGTGGGCATAAATTACTCTATAATCTTATTGTAAAGTCTGCAATTTCGGTAGCATCAATCCAGAGCTTGTTTATCTGCTGACTGGCGTCTACTGGACCTAACTAGTAGCAAATATTACATATCATCAGTAATTTGGACCTGTGTCTGCTGCTAACATTGCGTTGACTGACCGTGTCACTTATTACAAAGCAATTGCAAACTACTGTGATCTGTGCCGTTGAGCAAGGCGCTTGACCCCCCCCCCCCCCCCCAAACAGCAACTCCAGTACATTAACAGAATTCCTGAGCAACTGTGATTGACAGCCAGCCTATACAGTGTACTGTGTATATATAAATATGCCTTGAGCTTATTGAGCTATTTTGCTCACGGTACAGGTTCACAACCAAAGGACTCCAAATATTACAAGGCTTTGTGGTACAATACCGAACACTACCAGCAGTGAATGTCCTTGCATTTTGAGAACTAACCTTGGATCATTTCTGTTTATTTTTCTATGTGGATGATATTGATCATTTGTTTGGGATTGTGGATCCATCATTCCTGGCCGATTGTCGTCGTCATCTGACCAGATGAAGAGGTAAGAAACGCCTGTTCTGTTCATCTTCTACTGCTGCTCAATGTGAAGTATCAATTGTTGCTGATTGTTTATTAGGCCCCTGGTAGCTGGTTTTTACACAATGAGGTCATTACGTGTGTGAATTAGGTTATGTGCATATCTGGTGCTCATCGCTGTTAAACCTTGAATGTTTGCAATTCTGTGAAACATCCTCGTATATTGCGAGGTAAATATAGCCAACATTTCACTATTAAATGTATACTGAGGTACATTTGAAATTTGAAACTGTACTTAACCACTTAGATATACATTAGCAGTTATCGTTAGATATTTCCTGTGGAGGTGAATGTGGTGTTTCAGAAATGACTTGATAAAATGAGCACCTTTTTTAAAAGGAAAGGTGTGTTCTGTAAAACCTAGATTTTCTTGTTCATCTTGTGCATCAAGCGGGACATTGTACAGGTGTGTCATTGTGTAATGTTACAAGGACTTCATTTTGTAGTAACATTGTACCTGGCTTTTTGCCAACTAATAATAATTTTCCAAACGGCTTAAGCGGCTCTCGTAAAAACGAGCATGCGCCTCTTCCAGTATAGCCAGCAGCGTATCACGTCGGTGTCAAAGCGATAGCACCACACAGCTGTGTTTGGTCTGGCTAGCGAGGGATAAATGTGGTGCGTGTTTGTTTGTTTTCAAACACGGGCTGTTCACAGGGGGTGGAGAGGAGTGGTTCTGTATGGGCGTGGCAGCCGGCCTTACTTCCTCTGCAGCTTTGTCACATAGGTTTGGAATGTCACTTTGCAAAAAAGAGGGAACACCTTTTTGAGGATATTTCAATGGGCCTCCTGCAGTGCTTATTGTCCCAGCTAAGTCCGGTTGGCTGACAGAACCAGTCGGCTGTCTGTTGCCCAAGAAGTCATCGAGCAGGATGGATTACATACTGTACTGGTGTCATGGGTTGACACGTTTCACTCCGGGTCTGCGCCTCCGTTAAGATATAGCATAGCATAATTGGTCAACACCACACCCATTGTACAAAGTGTATTTCTACGCCTAGATGTAATGGCTCAAGACAGTGTTGGCACTGTGAGCCAAACTGCTCTTCCTCATGTGATCTCAACCCATGCTGGTGAGGTTGGGGGTGTGGTACAGGGAGAGTGAATGTGGTTTCCGCTTGCTATCCTAAAACTCAGATGCGTGCGTGCGCACACACACACACACACACACACACACACACACAAACAGAGAGAGTGATGATGTCACACTAGACTGTGCCATCTCTGGGCGGAGACTTACTGAGGGTGACCACAAATCTGTTCCCTATCTGGGGGGAAAAAAGGGATAGGACTGTCCCTGTGCATTGAGGAACCTACCATCTGCACACACACACAGCCTGCAATAAAGAGTATGTGTCCAGTATAACCCTGCATCAGTCTATCCCTGGATTTTATTAGTCAATTCATGCTAAGCTGCTGTTTGTGTGTGTGTGTGTGTGTGTGTGTGTGTGTGTCCTTACTTTCTCTCATGACGTTGTCTGCTTTGCAGATGGGACCACACCCTGCCATAATTTGACAACTCTAGCTACTGCCAGTACTGAAAGACTCAAACGCACACAAAGACAGACGCACAAATAGTGACATTTACACAAATGTCACTATTATTTACTAGTCTGAGAACATTTGAGTCCCTGTAGTTTTATAAATTACAACAGTAAGCCATCTGTTCTGTAAATAGGCCTGTGCAGATCATGGTTTGGGCTTATTTCATTTCAATTTATCAGTAATATAATGTTTACTGATAATACGTCTTTTATTTAGAATGGTCCATCTGAAACTGCAATGTATTTGATATAGGCTTTATGTGAAGTATTTTAATTTTATACATTTTTCTTCAAAAAACGAACGACAAAAACAAAGAAAAAGAACTGTTTACTTGTGTGCCACAGTGCTTTGTTAATGGTGTTTTACAGGCCTCTGAAAAGTCGTTTTTGTACGAATCTTGTTATAAATTCTTAGACTTAATTCTGTGGATCTGTACCTTTTGTCTTGTGAGACATGTCATGTGACTTGTACCTTTTGTCTTGTGAGACATGTCATGTGGCCGGCGTGACCTGTACCTTTGGTCTTTTGAGACATGGCATGTGACTTGTACCTTTGTCTTGTGAGACATGTCATGTGACCGGTGTGACCGGTACCTTTGGTCTTTTGAGACATGGCATGTGACTTGTACCTTTGTCTTGTGAGACATGGCATGTGACTGTGTGACAGGCAGTGCTGGACACAGAGACTGTAGTATGCCTTGGTTTTGAAACAACACCCCAGGGCTCTTGCTGTGTTGATGGGCGAGGCACATAACCACCTTAGGAAATGTCTGACAGCCTATAGTAGTCCTGTGCAGCAATGCAAGAGACACCTGGTTAGGGATTAAGAATGATTTGGCTGCCTCTATATGGGTGGCTTAACGGGAACAGTGAAGTGAAATTACTGCAAGAGTATGGATGTAAGTTTTAAATATTAACGATATCTTTTAGATATTTCTTTTTCTTTCTTTTTTTCAGGGCATTTAATTCATTCCGCTCAAATAAATTCTTGCTGATTATATAGAAACCCAGATTTCTTAAGCATTTGCACAGCCACCCAGATGGCAGACCAATCAGCTCCCAGGGTGGCTAAGTGTGATTACGTTGGTCAAGCATGTGATTCCAATTGGTGGCAGAGCGAAATGAACTGATACAAACAGTTGCAGCAATGCCGATTTGTTAAAGGTTGCCCAATAGTTTAAAACTTACCAAGAGTTCTACGCCCGTTTAGTACAGTTGGCAAAGACTGCAAAAACTTCCAAATGGAACGTGTTCAGACCCTATCCACAAAGTGAATTCAGTGCATGGTTACGTAAGGCTTTCCGTCTATAACCTACTTTGTTTTAATATTTAGATTTTCTTATCCTGCGTGCGTGCAGCCAAGCTCGTTGGTTTAATTTGCTAGCCTTGGTTCTGTTCGGCAACCCCAGTGGTCGTTTACTGCCTGGCCTTTTTTGGCGCTTTTGCTAACAATCTCGCTTCCTCTGCTCACTGCTTCCTTCCTGCTCCTGCTGGGGCTGTTCTCCAGATCCTGAGCTAATTGGCTCACGTCTGCTGCGTCCGTGCAGCTGTCTCCCGTCAGCCCGTGCTCCTGCCCTCCAACCTTTTAGATCCAGTAGTCCAGAGGTTTTCAGTCAGAGGGCGACCCAATACATTCCTCTGAAGCCACATTAGAAGGTCCTGCCAAACCTCCCCTTCGTCCAATAGCGATTCCTCAACCTAGTTCCCATCCCATGGCTCCCACTGTGTCCCAGTACCACGAATGCAGACTGGCCAGAGGGAGAAGGCACTTTTCTGGTCTGGACAGAATTGTGACATGGTCATTACTGTCAGTGAGTGAGTGAGTGAGGGGAATGTGTACATTACCATAATGTAATGCACCTGTGGGCCGTTGTTTAATGATGTATTTGGCAGTTGCTAATCCTTTTGTATTGCAGTGGTTTCTGCGTCTACGGTACTGTTGGGAATCCTCCTCGTAACTCTCTCTACGTTTTTGGAATTCAATCACCCCTAACCCACTGGAAACCTCATTGCAAAACTATGTGTATATTTATCTTTTTTCTCATCATTAATATGAAGCAACAACAGACTCCATCGCCAGCGAATCAGACCGATGTTTGAATGGACAGACAGAAGCCTGGGCAGAGAGCCAAGCTGTCTTGATATTGTCTGCGTACTTATGGGAGTAGGACTAAGGGGTTGTTGGGTGCAGCATTCTGAAAGACTGAGACATACACATATCTTATAATGATGCTTTGTAAGAAGTTACAAAATATGATGGCTTTGTTTACACAGATATCTGTGGATCCCACTGAAACCCCAACTTGGACTATATTAGGTCTTCCAATATTATAAAAAATTTAGCGTAAATGCATAATATCTGAGCAGAATTATATCTCTAATTCTCTCATTTAAGAGAAATTATGCAAATGAATGAATGCACAAGGCTTGACTGGGCTCAAGGAACAAAACTGTATGTTTATTATACAGACAAATGCATTTTCTAGGTTGTCCATCACACTGTGTGTGTGTGTGTGTGTGTGTGTGTGCGTGCACGCATGGTAAGAGCAAACTATCGTCAGCTGCAGTTCCCGTCACCCTTTCTGGTCGTGCAGCAGGATAGTAGGAGGAAATGCCGGTCGAGCCGTACGGAAGAGGAGAGAGTGACTGTAGGGATCAGGGCGATGCTTAAAGAGACCCTGTCCTTTTACATTTGAAAACACTTACTTGAAGCTCAGGCAGCTGACACTCTTATCTTCTCTGGGTAGGTCTCTTGGTTACAGTAGTGCCTGTGAATATAATGCAGGGTTGCTTTGAAGGGAGGTCAGTGGAGATAAAGCACTGGCGGCTCAACCTTTTTGACCCGCTGAAAGCTGCAACCAAACGGTGTTCATAATAATGACCAGAATTGTCCAGCCTAACATATGGCTTATATCCACTGACGTCTAAATTGAATCCAAAATGTAAGTATCCAAACCTCTGTGTCAGCTCAACAAAATGTATGTAAGTCACACACACACACACACACACACACACACACACACACACACACATTTAGACAAAACAGTCACACAGATGGCAAAGGCAGATTTGAAGCACCGGGGTTTTAGTAAAGCAAGGAATGTGTCCACATGCTGTGGCACGATGTAAGCATGATACACTAGATGGAAAATAGCGGGGTTAGGGCCCATAGTAAAAAGAATCGTAGCGGGAATTCAAGAAATCATAAATCGCCGTGATGTGATGAAACTGATTATGTAGGTCTGGAAAGAGTTCTTAAGAATGCATTGGGCATTTGTGTTTTAGGAGCTCTTGTAATTATAATTTAATTGGAGTGTAATCAAGGTGCTGGTAACATAATGAACAATGCAATAATGTTAGAAACTAGGAAGGAAAAATAACGAATTGTTCTAATGTTGTGGGGTCATAAGACAAAAGAGCAGAGTAAACACAGCCGTCTGTCTCAAGGACCAAGGAGTAAAGACATATGGCTTCTGCCCCATTGATACCCCCTTACATTTTTAAAAATGTCAAAGTATAGGCTTCTAGACTGGCATCTGGACACCACTGTCGTCCAGGGGCACTCTGAGCTGGATCTTATTTCAGTGGGTCTTTATCTCTTAAATGCACACAGCTCATATACTCATTTAAGCTCCTTCACTGTTGTATATCCTCAGCTGCCCTGCTTTTTGTGTTTGCCTGTGCATGTGTGCACATGCGTGCGCCTTCAAAGTTTAAAGGGATGCCGCCCGTTACAGTACAAACACTTTTATAGAGCTGCCTTTGTATTTAAGCACCACAATCAGCTAATGACTTCCTTATTTTTATTGTTGCTAAGGCTCTTCCAGTCTCATTTTAAACTCCTGGTCATTTCAGGAGAACTAAATATCCGGTAGCTTTAGTGGCTTAATGGGTTGCCTTTGGCAACCTTTTAATGGGGTTAAATACCCTGGCAGATAGGTTGTTTTTCTTTTTCACGCAGGGCATCAAACTGTTTCTTTTCCAGAGCGATTCATCAAGCCTTGAAGAAGAGTTCGGGAATACACACGAGGTGTGTTGTTTTGATAACTGGAAAAATTATGGTCTTTAGTTGTTAAGTTTGGAACAGGTTAGAATTGTGCAGCTATCACCGTTTTACCTGCATAGAAGAATGTCTTCCACTAAACTAAACTGTGTATAATGCTTGAGATGCGTGAAAATGCTTACGACACATTTGACAAATTCGAGGCAAGTCGGTATAAGGATGGCGTCCGTAAGTTCTGGTTCGCCGCACGGGTGCTGCATTTTACATTGGACAGCGTAGTGTGAATACAAAACCAAAATAATACTAGGAAAAGTTTATTTAAAATTTCACACAACACAATGTTTCTGTGTGTTGCCACGGTTGTCTACTGACAGTTTCTCCTGCCACAATTTCCTAATTGTAACAATTAAAGGAGTAGACTGGCATTAGCAGCACCAGATTTAACACAATTAGTTAATTTAATATCCAATAGAGCCCTTAAGAATGCATCATATTGCTCTTGTGAGAATGCACACCCCACTACACCTGTTCCACTGCTCTACCCAGCAGAGTGGCCCGTATTCTCTCGTTTCCTTGATATCTTGATGTGACACATTTCAAAGGTGCCATGGATGAGATTGGATCTGTGGGAGTGTCCTGTAATAGACGACATGGACGCGTACAAAACATTAAGCTATCATGTTATTTTGGAAGATAAGAAAAACTTGTATGTATTGAAGTAGTTTATTTAATTTATTGTCAAGAAAATACAAGGCAGTATTTTTTATTAGAGTATGATTAGTCTCTGAGACTGTTTATCCAAAATGACAACTGAGTGTTTTTTTTCTTCCAACCACTTTCACAAGCATTAAAACCTGTTGGGGTGTGGGGGGAGCTATAGCAATACTGGGCCGAGAGATTTTTTTTGGGGTTGCATAACGATGCGTTTCAAAAATGAAAGAGATACAGTTTCAAATGCCAAAGAGGGGGCCATTCTGTTTATATTTCGGTCACAACCGCTGTGTTACCATATGTTTCAATGTCTTTTTCAGACTTTTTTTACACATGCACAATGCATTCATGTTAGAAATTCTCATGATGAGTAAGAAGCTTTTCACACATACTGTCCTGTGTGTGCGTGAGAACATTTCAGTATATCCGGAATGCATTTCAGTCATACATGTGTGTAAAGTTTCTTACAAATCCTTTTTTTCACACAGTATGTGTGCAAATGTGCACTGTTACAACACTGTGAGTTTCATATGTGAGCCTTCCAAATGCATGTTTGTATGAATCTGTTTCACACAAGTGTGCGTTTCATTTATGAATGCACCTGTTGAATGCATTTCACATGCAGGTTTTCAGCAGTATGGATGCATATGTGATTCCCATGTGAATGTGACCCTACATACTGCTCTTCAACAATACCATCACATGTAATTGTAGGAATGTGTTGTCATGACTTAAGCATATTGACTGTTCTCACAGGAATCAGGAAATGGTTGTTCCTATAGGAAGCTCAAATGTAATCATACTTTCTTGGTTTTACCAGGACGGAGTGCTACATTCAGTACTCGTTCATGATCTTTAACTTAGTCCAGCTAGACCTAGACTGAACTTTTTCTGCTTGCCAACTTTGTTGTTTTGTGCTAGCCCGTGTCTGCACTATTAATAGAGTTAGCCTGAGAATTCAGACTAAGGTCAGCAATTAGATTCCTGACTGTAATAGAGGAGAGGACGGCAAGGACAAGCTCCCCCAGTTCACCTAAATCACTGCTTTTGACGTGGTATTTTATTTTTTTATTAGGCCTTGCTTTTCTGCACAATTCAAATGATTTCTCTCCTTTATTCTCACACTGTATTTCTACCCGTCAGTGTCACGCTATACAGTACCTAAAGGTGCGTTGTGAATTGGCAAAGATGCCAAACGTTTGCGGACATTTTTCGGCTTTACATTTAATTTGAATTTCGGCGCGAATATTTTGCGAAAATAAGCAAACTGTCTGAGGTAAGCTCTCAGCGAACACAAACTGACATTGGATGAAAGGGTGACCATTTTCAATCTAATAATTTTGGTGTGTTTACACATAAACGTTCATGTCATGTTCAAAGCCAAATGTTCTAATTCTGAATGCACCTTTTGGATAACCCAGCAGCAGCTCCTGCTTGTAGTCACAAAGACCCAGTCTTAAGCAGAGCTTAATTGTGTGTCAACGAGGAGAACCCAAATTTCCCAGTATGAAGTTTAATCCTCTGTCTTTCCAATGAGGTCTCATTGTTTTTCATGTTATTTTCTAGCTCAATATTATATTATTGAGTCTCCTGCACTAAAATCATTAAGTTTGCTGATCCTGTGTTGATGAACTGGAAGTTGCATGATTCTGCATGGTGCCAAGTCTCACCGACTGGCTGCCCTTTTCCTTAATGACACCCACATTTATTTACACCTCTCCTTCTCACTGGAAGCTAGAGTGACTATGACGCACACTGATGTGCATACATACTTAACGGTCTACCTTTGAGTGTTGAATCATTTCATCACTCAAATTCCTTTAGTCCTTTTTATAAATCAGTTATATCCAGTGCTTAATTGTTCCGGATAAAGGCTCAATTTAGGGCATTTGCGTTTCGATATGTTTCAAATTATTTGATATTACAGGTGCTAGTTAGCTAGGCTGAATGAACCAGAACAAAGGTACCTTAGAATTAAAGCAACTTTATTTTTTATATAATATAATGTGAAGTTGCACGTGAATTGAACAGAATGGGATACAACAAGTTGGTTGGGGAGTTTTGTTGAATGAATTTGAGACAACAGGTCTCAAATGAACTAAATTAGATTTGTGAATGCATCACCCATGTCCAGCCCGGAATATGGCTGGACATGCTTTTCTCACACTTAATATACGTCAAGCAACGTCTCACTTTACAATAACGTTTTCTGTCTTGATGCATCACAACTGAGAAGATTAGGTCTAAGTCTGTCCTGATCACACCTCAACCCCAGAGCCTTATTGATTTATAAAGGCCATAAAGATGCCATTGACACACAGCGCACAGTCTGCAGTAGGGAAAGGACAATGAAAATGGGCTCTTCTTGAGAATGTGGATTATGCTCTGAGAAATGCTTTCCCTGTGGCCTAAAATTCAATGTGTGTGTGTGTGTGTGTGTGTGTAAATTACATTTATTGTGGTAAAGTATGTTTTTATAATCACTGCCCCATAAAAATGTATATAAGCTGTGAGATGTCTATCACTACGGTATCTGGAAGTTGTTCACAACATGCTGTATAGTATGATTGGGTTCGTGCATGTGGTGCAATGCTCAATAGGCCTTGCTGTCTTTTAAGATGCCTGTTTTTGTTGTGGTGTGTTCCAGGATACTGTGGTCACAAGCATTGGTCAACGTGCCACTTAAGCATAAGGTTATGTGAAATGCAGTCATTACGCTATTGCTCCTGCAATATTACTAATATATCCTTTAAATGGTAGAACCATAGGGCATTGACTATGATAATATGTTATTGCTAGGGATTGTTCAACATTGAAATGCCTTATCTACTCAATGCTGTAAGTTTAATCGAACTGAAGATGGAAGGGACCTTTTTGCTGAGTCTGACAATCAGCACTCAACTGCTGTCACGCTCAGTGGTGTATGTATATGTGAGTTAGCAGGCTATGCCCAGCCTAAATAAATATGATCACGCACTAGTGAATGTACCCAAACACAACCTCCTCAGGGTGGAGATGAGCTAAACAAACCAGACGGCTTATTGCTCAGATTTAAGACAACAGTAAACTTGATGCGTTAGTAGGCTTAGGTCAAGCTGATCGAGAATATACAAACTTTGTTATCCAATCAGTTATTAACATTTAACGTTTTTAACATTCAGAGTAGTCTGACTCATCTCATAGACATCACACTCTCAAACAACTTTTATCACAGTATATTTACTATACTGTGTATACTATACTATACTATACTGACTAGGACCAGTAGGAAATCAGTGACATATTAACTGGGTGCTTCAAGCATTACACTTGCTTCCTATTAGTATCAGACTTTAAAATATTAGTAATAATCACTTTGCACAGTCAGGCTCCCTCAATCATCTTGGTGTCTGTGCAGGCCAGTCAAGTTCCTCCACACCGAATTCGATGATCCAGGTCTTTATTGGCCATGCTTTGTGCACTGGTGTTGTTGGAAACAGGAAGGGGCCATCCCCAAACTTTTTCCACAAAGTTAGCATCATGAAATTGTCCAAAATGTCTTGTATGCTGAAGCATTAACAGTTCCTTTGACTGGCACTAAAGGGCCAAGCCCAACTCCTAAAAATACAAGCCCACACCATTATCCCCCTCCACCAAACTTTACACTTGGCACAATGCAGTCAGGCAAGTACAGTTCTCGTGGCAACTGCCATACCCAGACTCGTCCATCACATTACCAGACAAAGAAGTGTGATTTGTCACTCCAGAGAACACGTATCCACTACTAATAGTGTCCAGTGACGGAATATTTTGCACCACTGCATCCGACGCTGTGCATTGCACTTGGTGATGTACAGCTTGGATGCAGCTGCTCCGCCATGGAAACCCATTCCATGAAGCTCTCTACGCACTGTGCTTGAGCCAATCCGACATTTGGAGGTCTGTAGCTATTATCTGTAGCAGGATGATTTCTGCGCACTGTGCGCCAGCATGCGTTGACCCCGTTCTATGACTTTGTGGCCTACTACTTTATGGCTGAGTTTCTGTTGTTCCCAATTGCTTCCACTTTGTTATAATACCACTAACAGTTGACCATGGAATATTTAGTAGTGAGGAAATTTCACGAATGGACTTCTTGCACAGGTGGCTATCATAGTACCACGCTTGAATTCTGTGAAATCCTGAGAGCGACCCATTCTTAGTCTGCATGCCTAGGTGTGTGGCCATGGAAGTGGTTGGAACCCCTGAATTCCCCTGATTCGGAGGGGTGTCCCAATACCTTTGGCAATATAGTGTAGCTTTTAAAGCACGTTGTTGGTTTTTTTGTATTTACATTGCTGTTTTTTTGATTTGCACTGTATTTGTACCATTTTAGTACCTTGTTTCATTTTTTTATTTCATTGTATGTATTTTATTGTATGTATTTTATGGCATATTTCACCTTTTATTGTTTACTGCAGTTTACTTACTTGCATAAAAATGCACGTTGTTCTCTTAGTATTCCAATACCTTTTTAGTTTATAGTACATGGACTGTTAAATTTAGTTTAATTTGTGTACTTCTATTACGTCAACTCTGCCGCCGTGGATGTTTATGTGTCAGTGAGTGTTGTTCTGGGGTTTTATTGGTGTGCGTTGTGATGTGGGTCTTGTAGTGTTTGGTCAGCAGGATTAGGTAGCAGGTTTACATCCGGGAGGATGACGAGTGAAGATTAAAGAGAAGAGATCTGTTCTGTGTCCATAGTGAAGCTCATGTTTGTCCCCCAGGCTATGGCAAGCTCTACTTAAAGTCATTACAATGAAAAGAATGAACACAGATTTAACACATTACCTACTTTAGGTGCAGTGCAGGGCTACTTTTACCCTCAACTGGGAATTTGGGCTCTAGTTTTTTTTGTATTAATCTATTTTTATTCTCATCACAAGGCGATTAAAGCAGAGTATTCACCTTCATTAATGAGTTCTCATGTCTGAGGTGTCAATCACCACACTGATTGTGTTGCTATCTGTCACTCCAGATGAAAGCCTCTTTCACTGGTGAGACAATCGTTTTGCTAGAGAGGAGACCTCACACACCCCAGGGAGAGCAATTTGAAACCATTGGTCAGGCAGCAATGGTAAAATGACAAGTCTGGAAGAAGAATGTAAAGCAAAGAAGCAAGATGATAATACATTTATTCTGGACAAATATTTGAATTATTGGATCCAGATTTTACAGTGGTTGTATTATTTTGGAGCAGAACTAGTCTCCTAATGTATATTTATATAGTTTTAAAAGAAAATAAACTACAGATATATTCATGAGATTATGTTTAAATAATATATTTCTGTATGTATCATGTTTTGAAATGCAGCCAAGTCAAATCACTAGCGTTTCCACAGAGGATTTCATAATTCTTCAAGTGTCTAGTTAGTTTTAGAGTTTTAAATCATAATGATAATCTTTTTTTTTTTTGCTGCATTTGTGTAAATAACAAAAACTAAATACGGAGCCTAAACCATTTTAAAACATTAGGTCGTTCAGTTTTCCCAACCTTATCAAGAGCTGAGGTGTTGCTGGCATGCACAATAATGTAATCCATGCTAACATTTTGGAAGTTTCATGCAACGTGCAACTGCAAGGGACACATCTCACTCTGCGTTCTATGGCGTTCAACTAAATGAATAACATAAATGAGTTACAATTCCTTCAGAATGTGTTACTTAAGTAAATTCATCTGTTGGGTTTCACATTTCATTCAGCGTATACCAGAAGGGTCTAGCACCTGGGTAAAATACGATAGTATTACATAAAATAACCTTCCAGATGATTTGTTATGGTCGACATGCATGCCATTGTTCACTTCAAAAAGACACATTGAACTTTTACCCAAAGAAAGGGGTTTACGACAGAACTCCTGCATGCCTTACTTCATATGATGTATACTGTAATGAAACTCCATTATTGCCTTTTCTAATGATCCAGTCAAAAATATGTTCTAGAGCTTAACAACCTGGTTATACATTAAAACGTGTGTGTGTGTGTGTGTGCGCGTGTGCGTGTGTGTGCGTGCGTGCGCTCAGGTATATTATGTTTTTTTTTAATGTAAAGTTCAGTCCAGACCGTATCCTCACACTCTTTAGGATGTAACACAATGCCAACACTGTTTCAGCTGAGATTCTGCTCTTCAAAGAGTGGGAACATTCTCTGCATACATTTAGATAAGACCATGTATAAATAATAAATAAATAAATAATAATCCAAGGAGGTTCTGTGTTGGAGAAATGCATGTGCTAGATCGGGTGGAATGCAGCACAGAAGACGTTAGGCCACACAACCCACTGGGTTCCCTTTTACTGGGGCACGCAGAGTTCATAGCTCGCCAGATGTTAGGATAGTTTTGTCTCTCCAGGTGTTGGTTTTTCCCTGCTCTGTTTGGGTGCAATACACCAGACCACATGTTTCCAGACTCGATCAAACGCAGGCAGTTTTCCTCTATGGTGGGTATAAATAATCCAGCAACCGATAGACATAACATAATAATACATTTTCCTCAGCATTATGTGATAACTGAAAATAGATGGCAAAATTAGTTTAAATACCCTGGACTGAAGAGATGACAAAGTAATTATTGAGTAAAAATATAGGGGGGAGAATATCTTGCTTCTGTGTTTTCATTAATAAGTGACACACTTGACACAATTTTAACATGTCATATCTATATATCTTATAGTATGCTATACTATGTTATAGTATAACTGCACATTTAACTGCTAATTTGAGCTGCTTGAGCTACAGTAAATGTTGCTCTTATTTAGCAATGTGTCTAAAATTAGGCCATGGCAGCCGTTGGCCCAGCTAGAAATCAGCGTATTGTTAAGTCGAGGTCTGCTGTGTAGTGGGCAGTGAGACTGGTTCTGGCTGGTGAGACCCAATGTTGGTTCAGGCATATATTGTACTCAAACGCCAAACAGACCCTTGGTGAACAGGAGCCCTGTTACCGGGATTCAGAATTCAGCTCAGACTAAAATAAATAAAGTAGGGTCTCGTGATTTGTAATATAAATGTTCAGTCACTTCCTTCTCCCCAAAATGTTTGTTTCAATTTTCTAAGTGGTTTTGACACTTTATTGTTGCTGTGGTATCTGTTGTTTTAAGTACAGTAGTTGAACAAACTATTCAACATTCTTCTTACACTGCTAAACATTACCGTCATTGAGTCCTTCAGCAGAAATGGCCTCTTACCAGAGCAATGGCCTCCTTACCAAGCCACCTAGTGAGGAAACACTGTAGCTCCTTTGCTACAGGAATGCTTCTGTTTCCTGATAGACTTGAATGTTGGCGATCTGGTACAGTAGCCAGTGAAAGTTCATCAGATCCAGTATCTCCTTCCTCCCTGCGGTTGTGGAACAATATTTACATTCTTGGACTTGCTGCACTTCTGCTTGGGTTAGTCCGTGGATAGTCTGCTTACAGTGAATCTTACAGTACGGCCGATTCCCTGACTGCTCTCGAGGGGCAAAGCGTATAAATTACAAAATCCCTGCGTGGTGCCTCAGCTTTTATGCTGAACTGTCATTAACACAATGCAGTGCAGACAGTCTGAAGGCTGTGTGGGTCAAATGTACCTTGGTCGGTGCTCGTCTGTCTACGCT
Source organism: Forbesichthys papilliferus (assembly GCA_025399855.1). Lineage (NCBI taxonomy): Eukaryota > Metazoa > Chordata > Actinopteri > Percopsiformes > Amblyopsidae > Forbesichthys > Forbesichthys papilliferus. Next base: position 20,245 of record JAODOY010039393.1, read on the forward strand.
ATACTATTTGCTTGTGGGACATTGGCTGCTGTGCATGTTAAATTGACCAGTGGCGGTCAATGTCATTTTGTTGTTTATTTGCTTTTGCAGTGAAGCGGTCGTGGCTTATTCTAACTCTGCTGGCTACAAGACGTAAGCAGGATGTTTTGTTTAATCTGGGAGCGCTGACTGACCTTATGCTGGTGATTGACTTCTACGTACAGGGGTCACAGATGTGCATACATGTAGGTCTCCGCGACGCTGCCGCCTGTATCATTATGGTGGCGCATGGAGAAGGGGGGGGGGGGGGGGGGGGTG
>JAODOY010039404.1:4711-20540 GCA_025399855.1 Forbesichthys papilliferus
CCCCCCCCCCCCCCCCCCCCCCCCCCCCCCCCCCCCCCCCCCCCCCCCCCCCCCCCCCCCACAGGGGTTGACTGTCAGCTCTGACCTAGTTTGTGAGGTAAAAAGGTTTAACGCATGTGTGTGTGTCTGTCCTACCCATGAACTGGGATGGTGAGAATAGCTTTCACATTTGCCATCATTATTTGAAAATGCTCAGGGTTGCTTTTGAATACCGTTTCTGTCAGAACCAAGGACTTGGTAATATCTGCGTTATGAGAGAACAAATGAATACATATTAAAAACACTGACAGGCAGCATCTGAATAAAGACACAGCAGCTGCTTACGGAGATCTTAAGGGCTAATGCTGCCCCCTGGTGGAATGTATTAGAATTGCTAATCAAAATTCATAACATACATTACAGACTACATGAAGGTACTCTACCTTCCTGCCCAGACACTTTTATAGGCATGCCATTGCAGAATGCGCCTTTGCCTTTACGAGCCGTGTACATTTTGTCCTCGATGCAGCTGTAGACAATACCAAACTCTATCTGCCAACAAGATGGAAGACAGAGAAACAGGCTTTGCTTGATGAGGGGCCGCAGTACTGTATATGCTAATTAGCTACCGTAAACAACAAATATTCATATGCATCTTAAAGCACACAGTGTCCTTTCTTGCATTTAGAATTGTCGCACTAGTTCGCTCACTGACATTAGTCAAACATTTTAATAAAGATAAAAATAGCGCACCTCTTTTTTCACAGTGAAACCAATGGATACGGCCACAAAGGGGAACCTTTTGTGGGGAGAAAGGGGAAAAAATAAAAAAAGTCTACAGAAAATGCTTTGAGGATTCGAGCACAAAAGGAATCAATACCTATTATCAGTTCAGTTTCATCTCAGTAAGCTTAATTATCCCCGACAGAGAAACTCATTGCAAGATGAAAACACAGCAGCTACAAAATAAAATACTACAGTATTCCGGCCGTTGATACAATAGCTACGTGACAGATGTACCTGTGGACAAAGTTGGTGGTGCCATCGATCGGGTCTATGATCCACGTAGGATCGTCAGTTAGAATGCTGGTTGCTCCTGCAGCCACAGACTCCTCTCCTATGAAGCTTCACAGACACACATTCATTGCTGTTTTGTGATTTCGTATCAGCTATAACTAGGTTTCCCAGTTGAGACAAAGGGAACCATAAAGGCGGAGAATGCTGAATTTGAACCAGGCTACTGTTACCAAACCAGCTCAATAAAACATTTAGCCAGAAAATCAACCTGCCTTCCTCAAATCATATTTCAAAACAATATCCAAGATGACTTAATCTGGACACCATTCATAACCAATTGATGCTATCAGATGTAAAAATATACGTATGTAATCCTAAAAACATTGTCCTAAGATCCAGTCATAAGCAGTCAACCCAGCACAGTACCTGTGTGTAGGGTATTTATCCTTGATTGAGGATATTATCAGCTGCTCCACTCTCTGGTCCGTCTCTGTCACCAGGTCAACAGGGGAACTTTTCTGCTTGATAGCAATGTTCTTCTGAAGCGCCTCTCGGATCATCTGCAAGACCCAACCATACAATAGAATATACTGTAGTTTTGCAACAGACAGACTAGGCTACAGTGCAAAGCAGTCTCACAATAAATCACTGTACAACACACAAACAGCCATTGACGACCAACATAATTCATGATGGACACATTAAAAAAAGTGAATCTATAGCACTTGGGTTTAATATGAAACAAGCTAATAACACCTAATGGTTATGGTAATTCCAACAGAGCTTTACATATAGCCTACTCATTAAAGTAAAACTGTATTATACTGAAGTGTAAACGCTAAATCTCCGGTTTAAAGCCAAGTGATATAAATAATGCACTAATACTAGTGTTTCATTCACCTTTCCAGCCCTCTGGGTGATCTGTACACAGTGGTCCATGCATTCTTGCCACGGATCGCTCATGTTGATGTGCTGCAGGTTTCTTCCTACCAGGATAAAGCGACAAGTCTATAGAAAATTGCACATTTAATTTACGGCGACACGCTAGCATTAGCTAGCAGTAACAACAACAAACACATCTTATACAAGATCTTTCGAATTCCAACGAGCATTATGATTATTCAGAAACATACGATTGACATGAAAACACATAATAATACCAGTGGGCATATGACATAATAAACGCACTTATAAATCCCTTATAAATGTGTTTCTTTGCTGTTAAGCGTACACTACTATCTTCCTGTTTGGGGCGGGACCAAGCGTTGTTCTCGCTCTCATTGGTCGTAACTGACGAGACTGACAAGCACATGTCAGGGGTTGGACACGCCCTTTCCTGGAATGAGGAAGGTGAAGTTCTATGTTGAGAAGGGTTTTTATTTATTATGTCTGTTCTGTGAACATCCAGGGATGGATGATGAACTGTCCAGGCTCGAGTTTTGTCACACCTAGAGTATTGTACGGTGATTTGGTCAGCAGCAACAAAAATGGATTTGATAAAACTTCAAATTGCACAAAATAAAGCTGCCAAGCTGGCTCTACATTGTGTCAGGTGGCTGGGTACAGAGCGCACACGCAGAGCCGCGGTAAAGCAATTACTTCTTTTAATCAAACTCAAAGCTTCTACTCACAGGTAGGAATGTTTCAAACAAACAAACTGCGGCATCAAGTCTCTGGTCTTTGTCCTGGAGCATGTGCATGACTGAGCACAGCGCTGCCTCTCGGTGCTGCTTAAGGCAGGAGGATGTTGATTGGGCCAACAAGTCACAGGTGCGTTGGCTCCAGGCAATTCTCAGGAACCACGTCCCGCTTGGGTCCTGACACATTGTTCAATATGCACACATGTAACTAAAATGCACAAAATTACATCATGGCTTCTTGTAGTAAATTAGACTGAGATATGGTATTATTATTCTTCTACAGAAAAGAATCCACAGTAATTTCACAACCAAGTGCAATACACCAGATTCAGTCATAACCATCTGACCAGACAGGCAAATTTAGGATATCTTGTTCCATGGATAGCTAGAACAAATTTCCTTAAAAGTACAGTGATTTAGGGCTGTTAAGTAATGGAATGCTCTTGCTCTACCAGATTATATTTTAAGAAAGACATTTAATGAGTTTATTACAATCAGACAACTGAATGATTGAGTCTAGAATCTCTAGTTCATAAAATGTTTTAAACGTTAAATTACATTTTGTATGGATATTTTCTTTTTCTTTCATTTGTATATGAATGTGTGTCTGTACAGTATTCTATATATATATATATATATATATATATATATATATATGTGTGTGTGTGTGTATTTTGTGTATGTGTGTATATTTAATGTATGTGTATATTTATGTTTTTACGTAATTTGTGTTTTGTGTAAACTTGTCATGGATGCTTTTTTAGTAGTATAGGAAGAATAGCTATCCTTATGACGTTAGCTAATGGGGATCCTAATAAACAAACAAACTGTAGCCTATAGCTTGAACATTCACAATATGAATGAACAGTCCTTAAATTATATAATAAAACATGTAACTTTTGAAGAAGCATACGTATTTCTCGATATGCTGAAAGAAGAGATTTCATTAAGTGTACATTTTAAAGTAACCTTTTCATTCGTTTGCTTTAGTTAACCAACGCACTGTATATTATTCCCTCAACATCAGACAATAACTGTATATCCCAGTCCAGACACAGCGCATTGCTCAACTCAGTCTGTCTGCAGACAACGTTAAAGAAAAGTATGAAAATCAGAGCTCCACCATTTGTCTGTTGCTTGGGTGAGGTGATTTTCTAAGAGGCAGTCAGTGTTGTCTCCAGGATGTGGAATGCAGTGGGCAGTGCACCGAGCATGAACTGAAAGGCCATTGGTTAAAATATAGCCTACTTTAGAAACTAGATATAATAGAACCTTGTTGAGAAAGGAAGGATGTTTAGTTTCAAATGCAGTAGGCCTGCACATTTTTCCCATGAGAGATTTGTAACCACACATACGCATGATTTATTAGACAGCTGCTTCATCGTTTCACTTCCTCAATTCCGTGTATTCTGCATTAGCTATAGACTTTCCCCTATATTTCAGTTTCCCAGAGGGAAAACAGAAACTCGAGCAGTGGAGTGTTTGCGGGCCTATCCCATGTTCCGTTTGCTGTCCAAGGAAAACACAAAGCCAAGACATTTTGTGTCCAATGGTTGTCAAAGCTTCCCGAACACCTGCATCTACTGATGCCATTGGCAGTCACAGACAGGAAGCCATTTATTCTGTATCACCATGGTACATCCAGGCCATTCAATAACATAGATACGTGACATGTTTTATTCCTGTGTAGAGCCATTAACTCATTCATAATACGGCCATGTAATCTAACAGTATTTTAACCGCTATTAAAATGTAATACTAATAAATATATACATGTATATATGGTTTGGTAAAGGATTACTCAGCTATCTTAAAGATTCCTGGCCCCATTCACTAGATGGCACATCCCACACACAAGCCTATTCATTGTGTAGGAGCATTCTTATTAATGGCACCAGAATTAGAGTCATGTGAATCGTCAGATGGACCAGCAAGCTGAGAAAAGACCCTTTCCTGTTCCATATAGGAGCGTCTCACTGAGTTGAGCAGAAGTGGTGTGTATCTTATCATGACGACCGGTCCTCCGGATCCATAAGGGGTGGCCCTGCGACAGTGGCATAACCGTACACATCCATAACATGAAACCACACCACGCCGAAGTTTGGATCAGACAGACAACAAGGCCAGGCCAGGAGCCTGCTCAACGTGTTCAGCGTGCCAACAATCAAATCAACAAGCCAATCTGAGAAGGTAAGAATTTAAGATTGTTGTTGGGACTTGTACAGCTATACAGTATTAGGCTGAACCATAGCATACTAGACAAAAAGTCAGTTAAACCACTTATCTTTGAGTCTTGTTAACACATCACAACTACTACAGCTGTGCATATGTAACCGGCGTAGATTCTGCATTGTGTTTGTAATAACTTGTGTGACTCGTTGATCGCTTGGTCGTCGACCAATTATTGCAGCTGAAGAAATGAAAAGAAAAACGCAAATCCCCGTAGCATTACAGGCTGTAGCATCTGCTCCTATATACACAAGTTGAGACAAAAATGAAACATTACAATGGTATTATAGTAAAATAATAACAATTAAAAATGAATGGAAATATAAGATACAACATTTTGGCAAAAGAAATAAAACATACAAATATGGGATTATTCAGATGATGTTAGATAAATTGGGGACACCCACCTCTCGCCACATCATAGAGCATAAGGGGAGAGGTCGGGGGTCACAGGATTATTAACACCCCAAACAGGAAGTTGCAAGGAGGAGCTACAGGGCACAATGGGGATACAGGCTATACAATACTAAAGAAGCATAAAACAGTTAAATAAAATGCATACAAATATGTGTAACTCTACTAACATGCAGCAATAATAACAATAGGGAGTTTTAACTTTGTTACACATGTAAAAGTCCAAACATGTTTCCTCACAGTCCCGCTACAAAAGGACTCTGTGAAAAATAACCCACTGTTCTGCATGTTACAACTCTGTAAGAGTACAGCCTGTGTTGATGCCTATATACACACACACACACACACACGCACAGTTGAACTGGGTTTTCTGTTAGTCCATAGGAATGCAGTCCATGTGTGCCCCGTCAAGCCTTATGACCGCCAATAAAATATTAAGCCTCGCTGTCAAGCTCAGCGTGTGCATATGTAAGTAACACACACATTATGTCTCTAGATAATTTGTGTTTTTTGTATTACCATGAATTAATCAAATTTATAGTAAGTCTGGCCTTTCATTACACGTAAGCCCACCATACACAAATGTTGACAAATTTGTATGTGAACCAGGGGCGGCCTGCTGCATATCCAACGTAGATGGCTGCCTATAGGGCGCAAAGATGTCGTTTATTTTTAACTTTTAAGTGCACCCTCCTTTGGTGACAACAGAGTAGTGTCACTTAGTGTCACATTATCCTCTAAGAAGTCTAGCATCTACATTATAGCTGTTCAGCTGCACAAACAGTCCAAAAATGACAAAATGATTACAGCTTAGGGCTTCTCCACTGCCACGGCTGTTCCAGCTGTTCCAAAAGTGAGTGAAAAATACCCTCGACACTCCCAGTAGGCTACAATGCTTACGAATGTTCTCGTTTTTTTCCATGAACTTTCAAGTGTTCTCTGTTTGTACTACCCGTACACTGTATATACATTATGTTAAATCAAATGTGTCATCACTGAATTCAACAGGTAGTGAACAAACACCAATAGAGAGAATGTCTCTAAAGACACTGAAACTTAATAAAGACTTATCTCTATTTCAAAGGCTTTATTATAACACAGTTCTGCCTCGATGATTTGAAAGCCAAGATAGGTACGACCCCAAACCTCAAACACATCGTGATTGGACGCTGTTACAATTACATCACCCTGGTTAACCCTGCCTCAAGGTAATGTAGGCCTACCATTCAAAACACGTGTAAATGCAGTATATTTTATTGAACCGTATTTAACATGAATTTAGCCCAAAGGAATCGTGCGTGTGTGTGTGCATGCCATCTTCAGGTACGACTGTGATGCGATATGGAGGGAGTTTGAGGAGGTGGTAATACGGCGATCGGCCTGTGAAGTGGAGGGAAAGCACTACCACCAGATGTTTAACATAATGCCGCAAATCTGGCCTTGTGATCGAGTGAGTAGGCATGTAGCCAAATGCTATATGGCGCCCGTTTTGGTTAGGACCTCAGTTTGGTCAGTTTGCAGTTCCGTGAATCCATCACACACGTTCAGTTCAGCTTCTAAAGGGAGTGTCGTAAAATATTGTTTACATTTCTCAGTGCACTAACTATTTCTGTGTTCTTTCAGTTTTTGTTCTGGAGTAAAACCAGGAACCTGATGCATATGTACGCCGCTGTGGTGCGTCACTTCTTGACATTAGAAGATACACTTGTGGGCTACATGTTCAACGGCCTCATCTGGTGTGGTCAAGACGACGACACTGGTAGCCTGAATAATACTCAACACAAAAACAGTTCAAAGTAGCTTTAACCAAAAGTGACTCACATTGAATATAATTAAAAGCGTTAGAAGGCACATCTATTGTAGGGTTAGGAATAAGGATGATCACAGAAAGGTATAGGCCAAATATGGGACTTAATCCCTCGTCTTTATGGGAGTTTAACAGCCAGACACATAGTAGTTCATTAAGAAGCACTTAAAGGCAACAAAACATACATTTCATTTCAATGAATGTGAATTCCATTAATATAATAAAAACTGTTTTAATGTTCTTAACCTCTAGATTATCGGTTAAAACAAGACTCACATTTATTGAATATCACACACAAGCTTAGTTTGAGGATAGCCATTTATCCCATCCATGTAAGGAACATTAAATTGCAGTGTCTGACACATGTAGTCGTCATTATCATGGCAAAGAGTCAACAATGCAGAAAGGCTTGCTTGACCAGATCAAGCAAGAAAGACCAGGCCTGCACATCTGGCTGTGTTATCTGACCGTTACATGACACCTGTACTAACACAGGTTTTGATTTCCACTCCTGCCCTGAGTGGTCAATGTGCTCCACCCATCCTGTGTGCTCCTTGTGGAGGAAGGCCTCGCAACATGTACGTTTAACGACATTTTGTTGAATTAAAGGTGTAGTAAGCGATTTTAAGATAATACAGTGGCGTAGCGGGCATAGCAGTGCGCCGCATGATCCCGAAGTCGTTTGCTAGAATCCACGCTAACCCCCAAGTTCAGTCTCCGTCATGGAGCGCTCGTCAATGCAAGTGAACCACCAATATCTTCCAGATGCATCTCAGGATTGTCCCAGAAGCGGGTCTTCGCTGGGCTCTGCTAAAAAATAGGCGGCAGTTCTATTTTTTGACGGAGACGCTTCTGGGATGCTTCTGAAAGCGACCAACTGCCAGTCAGAACTAATTTAAATGTACGGCATTTGGTGAGAACTAAGTGCAGAACTTAAGAGCATGAGCAGTTAACAAGGGGATTCAGAGATGACACTCTTAGATAGGAGAGAGTGCTGAGAGGTGGCGAGGTCGCTGGTCAAGGTACCAAGGTGGATTGTAAAGAGATGTGTCTTGAGTCTCTTACGGAAGATGGGTAGTGTTTCCGCAGTTCTGACTGTTGCTGAAAGCTCGTTCCACCACTGTGGAACCAAGACGGAGAAAAGGCGAGACTTTGATGAGCGAGTCTTGAGGCTCATAATTTCGGTTTGGTTTGTTGCTATGTGTAACGGTGGCCAGCAGGTAGCTGTGCAGTCAGTTAATCATCACTCTACGACACCTCATAGGACGCTCTGGCGACGCAGGCTAGGGCCCATGGGTTTTTAGCCTGCCTTGTAGGAGCGTCCGCTCTCTGCGTGGGGACAGTGCATGGGTGTAAATAGGAACTCAAACACAAAGTGGTGCAGGCCGCACCACACAACATTACCATCACAACCTAGTCTTCACAATGCATTTCCATTCTTCTGAGGGTGCACCATATGACACTGATGGGAGAGGTGTTTTTGTTTTGATTTGAGTTCAAAGTTAGCATACTTGAGAATGGCTTACTATACCTTTAGTATTCCATATCAAAATGTTGTATATTTAGTAAAATAATTTCCCAAATTGTGTACTAATGTGATTAATATAAATATTGTACATTTTAGTTTGCAGAAACAGCCTGTGGTAACATCACTGTGCTGTTGAATGGCTCCATCAATAATGCATTCAACAAGAAAAGGTAAAAAACAACATTTAAGTACCAATAAATGTATGCATGTGTGTATATATGTATGTATGTATGTCTGCATATACTATAAAAATATTAAGACAAATACAACGTTTTATGTGGCAGCATGTTTGGGAGCATAGAATTGGACGGCCTGAATCCTCGAATGGTGAATTTTGTCAACATAAAGGTGGTTGGCAATCTAGAGGGGCCCTTCATGTGAGAACAATTATAACCAACTTTATACATGTGAAACCACAAACATTTTGCCATTCACATTGTTTTGTGTTCATGTATAACACACTTGTATCTGTGAGTGATGGCTGCTTGTGTCTGTCCCGTAGAGAGACTTGCCGTCGGGGCTCCGTTGCGGAGCTTATCGGTATCCTGCAAGCGAGGGGCTTCCGATGGACGTGCACTGACAACGACTCGTGAGTACAACCACAACCTCGCTGGCTAGTGCCACCATGTGATGGTGTGTTTTGGTTTTTCAACCTCAGGACTACTGGAACATTTGTAGATGTGCAATAAATAACACTGGTCAACATTGAAGTAAGTGAACGTCAGCAGTGTATATAAAGCCTAGTCGGAAAGGTTGAGCATTTTAAATATTTCAGACTTTGTGCGAGACAGTTTAAGATATACTGTTACATAAAACTGTTAACAGTAATGCTAATTACATTCATTTATTGCAGATTACAAAAAAATTTGAGCTAATTTTGCAATTTGACTGTCATATTCGTGTTGTAAGCGCATAAAAATTGATAGGGAATTTCTCATTAAATTTCAGTAACATGACTTCTGTAAAAATGTGTTGACCAGTGTAATTTGACAAATCAAGAGTTCTTTTTACCAGAACTCCAAGCATTCACATCTGCTTGTTTGGAAACAGAATTTCTGCCGCTCACATCGCTTGTGAAACATGACGCTCTGAATATTCCTTCTAGCACGATGAAGGAGTGGTCCTTTAATGTAGATGTACTTTAAAATACAGACCTACAGATAATGAGGGATTTGTCGCGCAACAGCATCACTGAGTGTTGATATTGTGTCTACAGGACTCTGATGATCCTTCAGTGTGTCCAGAACCCCAAAATGTCCCCCTGCCAATCATGTGCAAACAGCCTGAAAGAAAGAGGGCTGAATCCCTGGGCCATGGTGTAAAAGCTTTCCCATTTATCTTAGCTAGTCGTTTAATATTGTCAGCTCGAAATCATACCAGAGATTCTTGAATGTGTAACTCGATGAGATCTTGGAATCAGTGTTAGGTAAAGACCTCACACTGATTCCAAGATCTAATTTTGTTGTGCTTTATTATACATTTCCTCAATTATTATATGATTTGTTTTCATTCCTGATTTGCACTCAAAATAAAAATGTTTTCTGGTGATATCCATGGGCGGACTGGCCATTGACAAGTCCGGGAGATTTCCCGGTGGCTTGATGTCATTTTGGCCTGACTGCCCGGACTGAGCTTGCCTAGCAGCACAGGCTATAATAAAATATATAACGCAAGCGATCGCATGGTGAAATGGATGGCTATAAAAGGAAAGGAGAACCAGAGAGGGAGCCAATAAAAGAGGGAGGCCCTTGTCACACAAGCGATAAAATGCTGCAAAATAAGCGACATGTTCTCAAGTAAGGGGCCAGGTCAGTAAAAAAACACCCAGAATTGATAAGTAAAATAGCCTACAAAATTAGCAGTCTGGTGGTTTGCGTGCACAGGGTGGCGAATTCCCGGCCTGAATTTTTTGTGCCAGTCTGCCCTTGGTGATATCAGTCTGCCTCAAGATGTCACTGTCCATTATTTGCTTTGTGGTCTAAAGGAAAACGCGTTATTTTTGTGTAAAATGTGTGTGAACATAATAAAAACAGTTAAATATTTGTTTAGCCTACTTTAACAGCTATTTCAATAAGAGCATGCATGGTACAATTGTAAATCTGGCTCAGGTTCAGAATTGTAATTAAATTGCTTGTGGGAGGAGCAGTAAATGCACATAAATGCCCATTTCAAGAATTAGCGCTGTAATGGTATCTAGGCATATAGCCAACGCTAACAATCAATGTCATTGAAACCCCAGACACGCAATGCAGGGAGCGCTCATGTCTGCAGTTCTATGAGCGCCCCCCGTCAATGGGCAGTATAGGCTACGCCCTGCGGACCATGCAAGACTGTTAATCAGGAACGAATCAAAGTAAAACGTTTGAAAAGTGTTTAGGTGAATGCATTGATATGGAAGATGAAAATTATCGCAGACGTAGAACTTGCCGTGTTGTCATGGCAGTCTGCTGTACAATCCTTGTCCTGACTGTCGTCGCGGTTTCATTGGGCCTGTCCTTAAGAACGACAGACACTTTCAAGACAACTTTTATTGCAAAGTGTGAAAGGTTTACTGACAAAAACCAAAGGTAAGCTTTAAGATGTTATAACGTTTAAACGTGTTAATACCGTTTTGAGGACGAATAGCCAATGACTGGAAATTACATAGCCCAATTAAACTTATGCTAAAAATGCGGTTTGTTTTGTAAAGCTTTAGCTGCACGGAGCTATGGAGCCAGTTCGAACAAGCGTATGTGGCCCAAGACCCGTGTAAAGTCACAGTGGACGCCTATGGCCCGCTTATCAGCGCAGCACCTGTCAAAGTTGCATGCAACACAGTAATATCAGTCAGGTTCCTTGAGCTCAGCTCTTTCACAACACCACATAATTAGTTCAGTTCAACAAAACATACTTCCTTGAACATCTTTATTGTCTGCCGTCTGCATAGATGATGTTCTGGAGTAAAACTAAAGTCATGGTCCAAGAATTCACAAGGAAAATGAAATGTTTTTCCACCGTTGAAGATACTCTTTTAGGTTTTGTCTTGGATGGACTGACTTGGTGTGGAAAGGAGGGGAGCAGCAGTAAGTAGTGATTTTATTAATAAATAAAAAACACTATAAATATATTATAATAATCTATAATAAAATACAGTGAAGTGGCAGAGGAGATGTCCTTCACTATCTAAATCACACACCGCCAGGTGTTTAGGTGTTTAGGTATGCTTCTGTTCACTTACCTCAGCCTTTCTGTCTGTGTGTATGTGTGTCTGTCATTAGAAACATTCACCAGCAGTTGCCCAGGATGGTCTCAGTGTGAGAACAACCCTGTTCGCTCCTTCTGGAGAAGACTATCTGCTGCAGTGAGTCCTTAACAACGTTACTGTATGAGAGACTAGGAGGTGTTGTGTGTATATATTAATCTGACCAATGAAGGGGCTGCACAATATTTGCTCTAAATTTGCAGACTCACAGTATGTATATTGTGGTTAAGATGTTCACATAAAAATGACATCATCGCTTGCAGTTTGCAGATTCTGCCTGTGGAGATGTCCCAGTGATGCTGAATGGTGCCATTGCTACACCGTTTGACAACACAAGGTAACATATCTATTAGCTCTAAACCTACATCTATCTAGATCTTTCCAGTGTGTGAATTTATGCAGGACTGCAGTAAACTGTATTTAAATAGCAGTGAAGCAGTTTTTTACCCCCCTCCCAATAATGTTTCAACAACTCTGTTAACACATGTTAAAACCTAATGTTTGACTGTTTCTTCAAGTGTTTTTGCCTCCATTGAGGTAAAAAGATTTAGCTCTACCAGAGTGAAGGGCCTGACTGTTGTTCTGGTCACCCCAGATAACGCTGGGTAAGATTACCTTAAATATTTAAATGTATGGCACAACACTGAGGGTGTGTGATTTTGTTGGGATATTTAGGAAGGAAAAATATTTGATTCTGACACGTGTGTGTGTGTGTGTGTTCTTTAGGACAAACTGTGACAGTGCATCTTTAAAGGACCTGCAAGGTCAACTGGCTCCAGAAATTAAATACAAATGCAAGCAGGTCACTGAGTAAGTTTGTGTGTGTGTGCGTGCACGCACATGCTGTACTATACTTAATGTATATGTGAACATTCTAATGTTACCGTTCTAGTCATATCTACGTGTGTTTTACTGTAGATATAACCTCCAGTCCTGCATCTCCAATTCAACGGGCATCTGCGGAGAATGTTGGTGAGGGAGTTAAGCACAGACACACTTTGCAGCATTAAGTGAAGGATATTCGTGGCCATGGTTTTGTGACCCACGTACTTTGAGAACAAGACGCTAATAGCAACACACACACACACACACAAACTACTTACACACATAAATATGGGAGGTATGTTGTACAAAAATAGGTATTGTATACGATTGGACCATGCTTTGAAATGAGTAGCTGTTAGAGCATTTACATTGACAGTTTGCAAATGTAAAAATGTATCCTGAATTAATTTGAGGCAGTTTATATCTTTGGGGATCTGCTGATCTATATATTTACAGTAAGTATCAGCATGGCTGTGTATTGGATCATACTAATTGTATTATTAATAACCTATAATGAAAAAAGAAAACTGTTTATTATCGATATATTAACGCACAGAGGAATAATACCTTTGTTATCACACAGTTAGTATACAGGATGGTTTGCCAATTTTTTTTGCTGTTTTAAAGCATTTTCCCATATAAGCAAACAATTGCACCCTATTTATAAACTGATACTGTAAAGGTGGTATATAACATTATTATATAATAATATGTAACAGTATTTTCATGAAATATAGATCCCCCCCACCCCCCTCAAGATCCTCTGAAGACATGTATATTTACCATATGTATTAACATTGAATTAGATTGAGCAAAGGAATCTAACAACCTAATACGAGTTGATAATGTGATACTGTATGAGTATGTAATGTACAGTAATGTTTTATGTTGTAGTACAATTTGATACAAGTGATATTATGCCGTGGATGTGGTGATGATTATGGCAGTAAGTGTATAACTTGGTAAAATAAAGGACAAATAAATAAATAACATGTTTTTTTTTATTAACAATTTAGTGTAATTTCATGTAAACCTGTAAGACAAAATAAATAGCTTACTACATCATATGGCCTTTAGCCACGGAACGCTAAAAGTCAATTTTGTAGAGCAGACCAGCTTATTATATTATGTATTATGTTCTAAGGCAGGGAGCGCGTGTCTGCAGTTTCATGAGCGTCTCCTTGGGCAAAACGACCGACCACCATGTGTTTAGGATTACTTTCACTTTCAATCATCCGGACTATAAAAGCGAGGTGTTTATCAGGAACGAATCAAGGTAAATCTTTTGAAAAGTGTTGAGGTCGATATACACTGCCATGGCAGTTGATAGTGATAGACGTAGAACTTGCCTAATTGTCACGGCTGTCTGTTGTACAATCATCGTATTACTGCCGTCGCGGTTTTATTGGGGCTGCACTTTGGAGTAACAGTTCACTGACAAAAACCAAAGGTAAGGTCTAAGATATATTCTACTTTAATATATGTATTGTTTATTGTTGTTGTAGGCTATAAGTTATTATTACCTAATTAATATTTGGCTATATTTTAAACGACTAAACATTTCTTTCTTTCTTTCTTTCTTTCTTTCTTTCTTTCTTTCTTTCTTTCTTATTAGTTTTAGCTATAACTGTGCAAAGCTATGGACCCTGTTTGAACAAGCATATGTGGCCCAAGACCCATGTACAGTCACAGTGGACGCCTATGACCCGCTCATGAACGCAGCGCCTGTCAGCGTTGCATGCAACAGTGTAAATATATACATATAAATATAAATATAAATAGCATATAAATAGCAGAGGCAAGCTGAACAATATCACATTTGTCTTATTATTATGCCTCTATGACACTTAATTTTATGAAATTATAAATGATCTAGGTTATGTAGCCTAACACATAACTGTTTATGTTTAGCCATAAACACACAAATGTCCTTTTGTTTCGTTCTTAGGCTACCTCCAGGTTAATTCAGTGAACTGAACAGGGGAAACCATAAATTACTCATGAACTAAATAGGCCTACATTTAAACATATAGGTCTACTTTTGCAGCAATATTTTCAAAACACTTAACTGTACAGCAAGATTATAACATGCCCTGCTACTTACATTAAATAGTAACTGAATATTGGTTTTTTTTTAGTTGTCAACTGGGCTAAATAATAGGACTGAATTGTGATGACAGACATCATTGCTGGTGTTAAAAATGAAAAAACTGGATGTTATGGTTTGAAAATGGCTCTAGACGTCATATGTGTTCAGTTAAATTTTGCCATGAGAATCAGCCTAGTATGAATAATTTTGAATGTGTCTATTAACTGAACTTTCCAATCAGTGTCATGTTGAAAGCTATACGGGCATAGTTTTCCAATCGGCATCGTGTTGATAGCTACACGGGCGTGGTTTTCCAATCAGTGTCATGTTGACAGCTACACGGGCGTGGTTTACGACCAGATGGTTCATCCGATCAACTGCAAGTAGTCTACCTGCCCTTTACAAACAATTTCAATGTTGGCTTTCCAGATGGACTTGTGACAACTATTCATCTGGCATGCTAGGTTACATACAGTACCTCTTCCTGTAACACCACAAGGATATAAAAGCGTAGAGCGTTCAAATCAGCACAGTTTTTCTCCTTCTCCACCGCAAGTTATTTCTAACATTACTGTGCTTCAACAGCCTACTATATTACTACTATTGCTATTGTTCACCTTACTGTTCTTCAACAGCCTACAGTCTGATTGCTATGCCTAGGGTTGGGTATGTTTGAATTTAATCGATTCCGGTTCCGATTCTGCTTATCGATTCCGGTTCTTTTTGATTCCCGGTTTCGCTTCCTTTTTTTTGGGAGAAGAAATACAACATATTTCAAAATGCAGAATGTCCTGACTTTTCATTTTGGCTATAATCAGTCAAATCAAGGTCAATGACACTGGACATTCAGGAAGGCTTCTTTTTCCCTTCATTTATAAAAAATAAGATAAATAAGAATAGCCTTTTTAACTAACATGAACATTTAGGCCTAGGTGCAGCAAAACTGATCTTGTATGTCTATATGTTACTTTACAGTATTAATGTTGTTTAATGTCTGCATTATAATTTAATCCAACCTGTAGAATTCTCATATTCATTTCGTGAGTTTCTTTCATCTGAT
>JAODOY010039415.1:0-20535 GCA_025399855.1 Forbesichthys papilliferus
TGTGTTTTTATGAGAGAGAGAGTGTGAGAGTGTGAGAGAGAGAGAGAGAGAGAGAGAGAGAGAGAGAGAGGGAGAGAGAGAGAGAGAGTATACATAATACATATTCTTAAATAATAATAAGAAACTAATACTGTACACTTTTTATAGCACGTGTAATGTCTTGTACCGCCAGTCACATGACACATTTTTTGTCAGTTTCTCTCCAAGATCTAGACATAATGAAATTCAATGAAAATGTATACATATATCTTAACTTTTTCTTGGTTGTAATTCTGTACTATTTTATTTCTGTTACAACTACAACCCAGACTCCTGTAGTAGTGAACTGGATTGTCTTACCAGTAACATCTTCACAAGTAACTTTACAAGTAAAAACGTACTGTATACGTATATCTACTAGACACACAATTAATAATGAGCTTCATGAGCTTAAATTCAACGCAGGCAATGCTATCACAAAAATAAATGAAGTCATTATTTCATACCTCAAATTACTGTCTGCCACAGCAGGGTGCTACTTCATCACATTTGCAATAAGGACTAAGTTGGGCATGTGCAGAGTGAATCAGGTGATTTATAACTTATTCCTGATTGGAGAAATTATACATGTTAAAACTGACCCATGTTACAACAGTCTCCCTACTGTACAAATACTGTATACCTTAGCATTGGTTTTCATAGCTTCCAAACTAGGTCATTTATTGAAGTCTGTCCATCTGCCAAAGGCATTATAGGCTCGTCTGTTGTCTGTCCTCTTACAAAAAAGACGCGCTGCTGGATATTAATAGTGTTTCAGTGCTCTGATGCAGGAACAGGGGATTGGTTGAAGTGCTTTTCTATTATCTCCCTTCAGTGTTAATCAATATGTGATGTAAATGCTATTAATATAACCCACGTTCTGCTTTCCTAACAGTGGCTTTTAATATGAGCTTTGTAAATACAGTATTTTATTTGTATTTATTTATTTCTTGTGATTTAATACATCCCCCTTCTAAGACCCCCTGGCAAGAACACATTAAAACAAATGTAGCTAATGCGTGCATTGTTGCATCTTAGTTATTATGGTTATTATTGCCCTAGAGACAATATAACAGAGTTTATCTCTCAATTTGTATTCATCTAGCTAGTTTGTGGGTGGACACAGCCATTAGACAGGACCCACAATCAAGGTCGTGTACAAACAATGAGAGTTTCCTAAGAATTAAGATTTTAGCATTCAAAGGGAAACGGTTCATTAGTTATGCAGAAAAGCTATTACACCCACAGCACAGTTTAGCCAGCTCAGCAAGAAGTCTTGGTGTTGACAGAACTTTAGCCCAAAGCGGTCACGTGACCCCATCTCCCCAGCATTACCAAACAGAAACATCACACAGATAAGTAGCCTACATAGTCCAGGGGCCAATATTGATATTTTCACAAATTGGTACCACCCAAGGTGACCAAGCATTTTTGATATTTTTGACTTCCTATATGTCAACGTGTCTATATATTTTGGTCTGCATATATTGTAGCTTGCTAGCTTGATAGTTATCACTCTGTGAACAAAACCCACCCCCAAACCAAGTAATACATCCCTGATTTCTGTATAGTTTATGGTGATATGTTACACATTTGTTCATGTTCACATTTTCATAGAAGCATAAAACTTGCTACATTTGGACAGTTTGGGAATCTGAACATTTTTTACCATGGGAACCATATCTCTTTCCGCCATAACTAAATTATGCATTTTGCATCATATCTCCTGAATCAAACATAAGACATATAGGTGACACCATATATGACATCATAAATTGTTCAGGTCAATCGGTAATGGTGAACTCAGAGGAGGAAATTACAGTATCTGAGACCCTAGGCTAAACTGTAATATCCCTGTTGCATTTGCATTTGTGTACAATTTTAGATACTTAATAATTTTCTTCAATAAATCTGATAATACACAGCGACTGTAAAGAGTCACTTCATCACTGAATCACACATCACGACATGCACAAACTGAGACACATCATCAGTGTTGTATCCTGGAGTCATTGGCTATTTCGGTCTTGCAACGGACACCCTCAACCAGGCGACTCGACTGAGGTTGGTTGTCCGAATGGCATTCTACTGATCCCACAATTCATTCATTTTTAGCCAGAGCCATCTGGATTTTTTTACTCTACCACCTCTATATTTGTTGCTGACAGTTTTCCTGCATGCTCCCATAATGCTCAGGGTTACATCATTTTCCATAGGCCTAGCTGGGGGAATAACTTGGGGAATAACCCCAACTTCCCACTTCCACTAGTATACACCGTGTCCTCCACCCATTCCTGCGGCAGTCCTTCACAAAGCTCCTGGTACAATGCTCTTTTCCTCTCTTGGACCCTCTCCTCCCAAGGCACAGTCAGCTTCAGTAAGATTGGATGTCTTGTGGCCTCAGAGACCAAGATTATGTCTGGTCTCAATGTGGACTAGGTAGTCGGTGATGGCCATGGCAGGCAAACGTACAGTGCAGCTTTTTCTTATGCCGCTCTCCCTCCTTTACAAACACAATCGTTTTGGCTGTTTGGTGCCTGAATCGATTGGCGATTGGGCGTATCTGTTGTTGTTAATCCACTTGTTGATTACCTCAGCAATGACTTCAGGACCTGGTCTCCAGTTAAAACAACCCTCACCTCCTGCCTTGTGACAGCTGCTCAGGATGTGTTCGAGGGTCCCTGTCTTGGAACAAGTGTTTTTAACTTTTCCCCATGTGAACAGGTTGGATGGGTTAGGAAGAACATTGTAGACAACCTGAATCAAGAACTGAATCCTCTGTGGTCAATTTATTGACATAGTATACTCCATGTAAACGCAGCTACTGTGTATTAAATAAGAACGAGGCTAACACCGTATGGATTAGTTAAGTTTTGTAATCAGTCAGTCAGGTGTAATATTTACAGATGCCACATGAGGATGTCTTGGTCCCAGTTATGACCATATATGTTCAGGTCTGAGGATGTTCCGTGCTTGTCCCCCACAGTTGGGGACAAGCACTTGAGGTGGCACCAAATATGGAATCTCCAACCAACTGGTGTTAATGGGATTGGAGACCATTGTGGTCAACGCTTCCACAGGAACCTCTATCCTTGAATTGGTGTTGCTACCAGACAGGCTGGTGGGGGCTTTGCAAATGCACAAAAGCTCACAGTGTGGAGGAGACTGAAGTTAACATTTATTTAAGAAATTGTTCTAAAGATAAATTATTATGGTCAATTTGAATATTGTTCTACACTTTGCAGTGTAGAATGAACAATGAACACAATGATTATGACAACACTCATGCAACAGTCTAGCCTAGGTTCTCAGATATTGTGATTTCACTCTCTCATCATTTAATTCAGCGTACAATCACTGAATTCACCATTACCGATTGACCTGAACAATCTATGATATATGGCATTGGTGTATTCCCTTACCATCAAAACATAGGAGTAGGCATCATCTATGCCAATAACCAGCCTTAAAGCTGCTCCCTATACCATGTTTGCTCCAGGAGATATGATGCAACATGCATAATTAAATTTTGCCGGAAAGGGATATGGTTGCCATGGTCACCACAAGGTGTTTTTGTGTTGGCTCCATTTCTGAAAATGTTCAGGGCCCAAAACTGTACCAAGTTCAATGCTTCTATGAAAATGTGAACAAATTTGACTTTACTTAGTATGGGGTGGGTTCTGCTACAACGTATGCAGGGTTATCATAACAAAATATAAACTAGAGACCTATAGGAAGTCAAAAATATAAAAAATGTTTGGTCACCTTGGGTTGTATCAAAATCTGGTTTGGCCCCTGGACAAACAGCACCTTGTCATGCCTGTATGCTCAATACCCTACTCTAGGCCTACACTTAAGATCCCTATAGGGTACTGCATTTAGCTGTAGCTCTCCTATAGTGTAATCTTTAAAAAACAATGCAAAAAATCCACATAGAAGCATAAGATCGGGACCAGCATTAAGGCTGGTTATTTGAAACATTATATAGATGACTTGCTTAGCGCGATGAACTCCAAATGCACGATGCCTCGTAAACGAGTTTTTGGCGCAACACTTCCCCCCAGTGGTTTGAGCTGATATGACTGCAAACTAAAATACTAATCGCCAGGATCATGAATGCATGTTTAGCCTATTAAATAAAAACAAATATCTGAAGAGAAGTCACAAATAAGCGTATAGATAATACAACACTATGAAACGATTTCAGACACAATGTACTGTTTTGAATGAATTGGCCGAAACACTTATTGGCAGCTTTATCAAATACATTTGGTAATTTTACAACATGGTAGTGTTTAATAACACTAAGACTCCAAAACCAAAAAAAAAGTTTAATTTACAGGCCCACATGCTGCCACCTTATGCTCACATATAACTATGTTAAAATTATTTTACCAATGATAATATAGGTTTCATTGTAGCCTATATTCTCAGTATTGTATATATTGGGTATTCTCAATATTTGTATACATGTAATTCATGTATTGTAGCAGATACAATAAGTCACAGATTCCACAAATACATACTGCATGTATGGCTGTCAAGTACATCTTTTTTCACACTCTTTAGATGTGTACTAAATGCATGAAAAAAGTGGAAGTCAATAGTGGAGTAAGAAAAACAACCAGGCATTTTGGTCTGCAGGATTTTTACTTGAGCTTAATGTACAAAAAGTCTACTGGAATACATTCTACTCATTGCTGGAAAGTAGGCGAGTTCTTACAAAGATCTTGGATAGTATTTAGACAAGCAGGCTACTGCCACTGAAGCCCGATACATTGCAGGGAAATTCTGGCACTGTCAGTGTCCTGTCCAATATCAATGAAGCAGCTCTCAAAATATAAACTTATATTTTTAATCACAGGATATCATCTCCCTCAAATAAGTAAATGACGTTAAATAGAAATGTGCATTCAGCTAGTCATATTTTGCCTTTAAATACTTTCAGTGCTATTACAAAAATGAGAAATTAACCCTCTGCGAGAGATACATGAGTAAAATTGCACTTAAACTGGAGTTAACTGTACTTCCTCAAAAATAGTTTGACTACAGAACACTGATATAGCGCTTCCAATACTGTATATCTGTCAGCTGAGTCAGTTGTTATAGTTACGCCAATTAGCACTTTTATGCAGATAGAACAAGTTTCTGTATTTACAGAAGAATAATCATGCCTTTTTTGTACCTTCTAGTATTTCAAACTATAGTTGAACATCATGGCATATCAAATGCCACTTTAGATGTCAGACCAGTCCAGCATAAAATCCAGCCACGATCAAACAATGTTCTTGACAGGCAAATCAGGCATGTGTGTATACAAAAAATAAGTAATGTCAACAAGTTAAATATACAATTAGAAAAGATGTCACATAAGCAGATGTGATTATTTCCAGCAACACTGCTCTCTGCTTCACAGCTCAGTCAGCTGTGATTAGAAAATACACAAGCACCTAAACGCTCCTTGGCATGAGACCCATGCTGCTGCTGTCATTTACATTAAATATACCTCCTGAATGACTACAGCCAGCTACAGTAACAGAACAGAGATCACTAATACTGTACCTTTCAAAGGTCAACAATTGGAGATTGACCATTTTTATAGTGGAGGTTTACATTACTATTATTTAAAGCAGACCATGACTGTTCATGTTATGTGGGAAGGGATTCGGTTCACAAACGCAGCCAGAAAAATGTTCAAGGTCAAAGCATGGAGGTTCAATACATCTGATATATAATGCTAAAACAGCCAAGCGGTGTTTGCTGGTAGGAATCATTCATACTGCAACATTAACATGAAAAACATAGGTGTGCAATTTCCATAAAGAAGCGTGTCCAGCATTCTAGAATAAGCTAAAGCTATGTAATACACTTCATAAGGCAGGCGCATTTAACATTTTAAAATGCTAACAAGGTAAATAAAATCTAAAATAGCTGACATTTGTGTGTTTCATTTCACTGAACATTTAGTGTTTCTACTTGAGCAAATTTGCATCCCACGTGGACACGAACAAGAACAGTAGTGTTAAGGACAGGTTGACCGTCTAAGTCTGGCTCGATTCCCAGGCTAAAAATGTACTTAGCTTTAGTTGCTACATATTTTTGTGTAGTCAGCTTTATCTAAGAGATTTAAAAAAACGGTAACATCTAGCGCTGGTGAGGGAACTTAAAACATTTCTAGAACAATAAAAACATGTATAAGTAAAACAGCCATTTTGTGGAAACTCTGGTGGTTTTCTCTATATTTTTTCCAGTGAACAAGTCCAGTTCAAGGTCCAGTGTTGCTATCCAGTGATTCTTCAGAAAAGACAAACATAAATCTGAGGGTGGATTTAGTTTTGAACTCTTAGATTGTTATATAATTTACACAAACAGTGAGAACGAAGGTCATGTCAGGAGAGGACTGGAAACGCCTGTTCCAAAACGGTGGTGTATATAAAAAGACCTAAAATAAAGTGGTAAAAAGGCTATAACTGTTCGAATCGGTCAATGACAAGCTTCAAGGTAAAGAGACTAGTTTAGTGGTTAACTGGACTGTAGTGGAGAACATTAAAAGACTCTTGCTAGGTGGAGAAGGTCGCATGTGTGGTTGACTCCGCCCTCTTCCCCCTTCAGAGTTCAGTGGTCAGGAGACCCCTTGGTTTGGTTCCATCCTCTGCGGCCTGCTGTTGACCTGAGATGCTATAGGACCAAAAAAGGGAGGGAAACTGGGTGGTTCAATGGTTCAGTAGAATTGGTCAAATATTGAGAGGAAGGAATACAAATAACTGAACCGTTTCTCATAAAACATGTTTTTTGACATAAAAAACATTAAAAACTTGAGTCAGTCAACAAAACAGTATATGTGTGTGTGTGTGTGTATGTATATATGTATGTATATATGTATATGTATGTATGTATATATATATATATACACACATACATACACACACACGTTAAACAAAAAGGGTCTTTGCAGCATTTATGGAGCAACCCAACTTATGCAACTAGACAACATGACTTAACTACAATAATGACTTAGTCATCCATAAGTTAATTAATTTCATGCTCTTCTACTGTACATTCAAGGAGTGCTTGCTACCAAATTGTCAAGTCAGGTGCAACAAATTATTTTTCAGTATAATGATTAAGAATCAAATAATGGGTTATAGAAAGTACTCATTATCCCAGTAATTACATAAAGCAAGCAATCAATAATTATCTGGTAATGTAAGATGTTATTAACTATTAAGGACTAACTAGAGCAACATTTTAAATTTAGGTCTGCATGTTCTTTTGGAAAATTAAACGGCACTATCAAGGAGTAATAAATTCCCGAGAGACAAAACATAAGAGCATGAGGTGAGATGTGAATCTTTGAGCCCCCCCCCTTCCCTCGTGAGTAGAACATTGGGACAGCTGTCCGTAATCAAGCCCTGCCTACAAGCGTTGTTACCTGGGTGCGATGACATGTGTCTGAGCCAGGTGGGGGTGGACCGGGGTGAGAGCGTTTGCCCCGTCAGCCGGGAGAAGCGGCCTGACCTTGACAGAGGGCTCAAGGTCGGGCATGCCATTATTAAAGATGCCGGGTGGCTGTGTTAAACCGGGACAAGGACGGGGAAGGGAGAGAATCAGTCACTAAACCTCCACTACGCAAGCTAGCATGCTTCAGTAGGGGAAAAGCTGATAATAACAACATGGCAATGCAAACCATTAAAAACAATGGGATCAGATAGTTAGAGCTAGCAGAAACACACTCACAGCAGCGGCAGGAATAATCCAGCGGGGTGTGATGGCAGCTTTGGCCTGCTGCACTGGCAGAAGCTGCAACACAACATGATGTCATCCATGAACACAGCTCTAAGTCTCAAGCCACTACTTGACCAGTGTCTACCTGTCATTCTGGGTGATGAGTAACAACGGTTTGGAAACCAAACACAAAGCCTTACCGACATGCTCTTGAATATAGATACAGTATGATCCTAAGCCCAAATAGTGCAATGTGACTTCTATTCAGCATATTTACAGTGTATCAACACTAAATTAACTCAGATCCAGGTCTCACACACATGGGCTCCCGTAAATCTGACTAACTTGAGATGTGCACAGTGCATCCAGAGTGAGCTGTGTGTATTATTTAGACGTACAACAGGAGCTGGGTCAGTGAAGTCTATCAGGTTGTCGGACTGCGATGTTCTGGACTGCAGACTCACTCCCTCTGCTCTCACCTGAGGAGCAATGTTCACAGGGTTTACAATCACAACACTTTGAATAGAAACCATTTTTAGGAGATATCTGCTGAATGAAACGTGTGCATTTGATTTTTTTATTTAATGTAAAAATATATATAACAGTTTTTTATTTAGAGGTCTGGGAATTGATAAATCCATCCATACATCTTCTCCCGCTTATCCGGAGTCAGGTCGCGGGGGCAGCAGCTCCAGCAAGGGACCCCAAACTTCCCTTTCCCGAGCTACATTAACTCAACTGGCTCCTTTCGATGTAAAGGAGCAGCGGCTCTACTCTGAGTTCTTCGCGGATAGCGGAGCTTCTCACCCTATCTCTAAGGGAGACGCCGTCCACCCTTCTGAGAAAAGCCATTTCGGCCGCTTGTACCAAGAATGAATCAATAAAAAATAAAAAACTACATAATGGCTCAGAATTGCTGCGATTAATCGCATTAAAATGTTTTGGTGCTTTTTGTTCTTTTATAGACAGGACAGTAGAGAGAGAGAGAGAGTAGAAGAGAGATTTCAGGGAAGTATCAGGAAATTACCTCAGGTCAGATCAGAACCCAGGCCCATCGCAGAGCTACCACTTATACCACAACCTGAAAATAGCAGTTGTTTGCTGCTATATTAACGTACATTTTTTTAAAATAAATAAATCAGACACCTTTTAAATCACCAACTATTTGGAACATCAAAGATAACACTTCTAGCTTCAGTTCAAAGCTATTGGGAAGAGAGACAATGCCAGCAGCCTGGTGTTACATAGACCTAATGTATGCTGCAGGTATTTAAGGGGCAAGGGTATCTGTGACGTCATCATGTGACGTGGGGCGGAAGTCTGAAGAGGCAATATTTACATGTGTATAGAAAAGAAGCCGAATAGCTAAAGTGAGAGGTGGTTCCATCGATGTTTGTGGGATAGCCTACATTTTTATGTCACTGGCAGCACTAGAACCGCCACGGCGTAAATTTTACCCGTGGAGGTTTTTCATGTAAATGGACTTCTTAAGAACACACAAATATATGCTATTCATGAAAGCAAAGATCCTACTTGTTAGGCATGTCAGCTACCTTACTACAGGACCTTTGCTGTAGTCGGGAACAGCTGTTTGTCCAACATCAGTAGTGTTTGTAGCATAACATCATAACCACATTAACATTTCAAATGAATGTGCATGTATTCATTTGCATCATGGATACAAATAGATTAATTCTGGGTTACCTTTGGTGTCACACAGTCACTCTGAGACTCAACAGGGGGCGTCGGAGCAGAGGGGGTCAAATCGTCAGCCAGCATATCTACACTGTAAGGGACATTTAGAGAGCAAGAGATACATATATGAGAATATCAAAAATAAGGATGATCTCCTAGAGGAGCTCTAATTCAACAAGGAAACGCAGTAGTATGAAGAGAAAAGTATGTATTTATGATATAATTAACCTGGGGCTATTCATCCCTTGTAACATGCCAAGTAAATTGTGTGCTTTCCTAACGTACATGTTCATCAAACAGGGATCACTAAACAGTAACCAGGCAGAATTAGTCATGTGACAATAACGAAGGCATTACTCGCCGCTGCCAGCAGATGGCAGCAAAGAGCTATAAGGATGCCCAGACAAAGAACAAGAAAGGGCTTTATCCCCAGTAAAAGAGCACAGTTACACAATGCATACTGGGCTTTATTGTTGTGGCCGATTAGAGTGAATGTAGGCTTATGAAGTTGCCAGGATGATGAATGGACTCCTGTCTTAGACAGGCCTTGTGCCAGCTACTGATTGTCTAGTGGTGCACAAGTAGCGGAGGCAGCGCTAATCTGGGTGTGCCCCAGATTCTGCACCCCCCACCCCCTCTGTCCCCCTTCTCTTTGTGTGTAACCTCTTCACTCCTTATTTGTCTGCCTGGGTTACAGTGGATTAAAAGAGGATACAAAATAAATGTATTATTTCATCCCAATAATGTGTTAGAAATTAAATACATTATTTCACATTATTTCAACCCAATGTGTTAATAAATAAACAACCGTACAGTTTGTAAAAAGAGAACAGCCTTACATAAAGCAGCGGTTGAATATAACTGACAGACACTGAAACAACTATGTCTAACAACTCATGTAGAAGAAGGTAAGAGTGGAGAAGAATGGCCTTGTAACTGTGTGTGTGTGTGTGTGTGTGCGTGCGTGCGTTCCCAGGAGGATTAGGAGTAGGCACAAATCTGCTAATCTTCTCTCTCTCTCTCACCCAACAGCCCTACACTGTACGTATCCAAGGACATGCGCGTCATCCAGAGCCCATCACACATGGCGTACCTGGGGCCTGCCGAAGACACCAGGAGGTCCCAGGAGTCTTGTCTGTCAGGACGGCCACTCACAGACAGTAAGGGGTTAGTGGCCACACGGCCGCTACCAGCCTTCAGCCTGGGAACACACACACAGTGTGAGTAATACACCAATGCAACCATATGGATAGTAAACACTAAAATATGTTGCAATGTATATTACAATATATTCAGTGTGTGTGTGCCTAGGCAGTGCCCATCTCAGGGCTGAACAGTGATATCTGCGTGCAAACGCATGTCTCAATGACTCAGGATTAAAGATATCCTCTTGCACAAGATTTACTTTTTATACATGTGTTCCCTGTAGTTACACACGTTACATGATGTGGTTCATTTTCTACTTTCCAGGCCTGTTTAATTAAGGTGCTACTCGTCTTCATAGACTGCCTGTTTTCATTGCTGGGGAGTTTTGCCTCGAAGAGTGAGTAGGTGATGTTATAGCAGGAATAATGCTGAGAAGAAACCATATGAATATTCATGAGGCTAATCAGCTTTTGGAGTGGGGTGAGTGCTGATTGGCTAAGGTAGTGTGTTGACAGTATGGGTGACTCTAGTGGAGAGGGGAGGCTGTCGCATTCAACACGGGAGCACGCACTAGTAAAGACAGATTTCTTCCTCTTCATTTCTACTTTATTCTATTTCAAATATATACATTTGTTGCGTAGCAACTAGCCAACAAATAATGCCATTTTCAAATTATTTGTCTACGCGGCTCAGAAACGGCACCATACAACGTTCATAAACAAAAATGTTCAACAAACATTTTCTTTTGCCTATACACAAAGAATGACAGCTGACGTATACTTAATAACATTAGATAGGAACATAAGGATATGTCGAAATACCTGGCAGCAACCTCCTGCAAGTTACAGTTTTTATCTGCCATCACACCAGCATGCTCCTCGAAAGAAACCTGGAGGAAATCAGCAGAGACAGTAACAGCTTATCTGACTTCACTGTTCACGAGATATAGAGTAGGGAAAGAAAAATAAAAACAAACAGGTACATAGAACATAGGGTGTTTCTACCATGCTCTACAGTACATTAACACCCTTTACATTGTTTTTGTGTCTACTGTATGACTTCAGATGGTACTGAACTTTATACATTCCTCAAAAGGCTCTCCAGTTCCTCAAAAAATGAACTGTCCAAACGGTGTTGATTTCATTGACTACCCTTTTCCCCATCACTAAAACAAGACAAAAATAGATCACTGATAATAACAACTATGACTACATTTAAGATGTATTTTCGTTGACGAAACGAGACAAAAACGTTGGCATAATTTAAATTTAAAAAACACTGCCTGCATATTATTTACCATAGTTTCACATAAGTGTGCAGGCTGCAGCACAATGTTAAAGCCGGCTGGCAAGACCATATGATCAATACCGGTATTAGACTTTGGCATTTGTTTAAAGAGAGAAAACATTTTGACTAAAAGTTGACTAAAATGTAATGACTCGTTGACGAAAACATTTTATTTTCTATTTTCGTCGACTAAAGTAGACAAACTATTTAGAAAGGAAATTGTAACCGAACACCGAACAGGTAAGTGAATGCCAAACAGATGAAATGTAATTATTGCAAAATAACTACATATTATAAATCACATACCTCTCCTATAATTTCAATTGGGAGATATGGTGTGTGTGTGTGTGTGTGTGTGTGTATGTGCACGCATTAAGAGACCTTGAGGGCAGCTGCCTCTGCCTGCGCTTTAAGTATGTTACTCTTCAGGTCCTCTGGAGGGCGCAGTGGAGTGGCAACCGGACTGCTGCGCACACTGTTCAAACTGGACTTATCTGTCAGCTTGACAACGTCCTCCTTGTAGGACACACGTACAGCATTTTACTTATGGTACATACGTACTAGAATTACCTTATTGTGGAAAGTCTCAACCATGTGGTACAAGAGAAAATGGCTAGTGCTTCCCTGAGCATTAACAAACAAAGTTATTATTGAGCCAGGACCCAAAGCAGATTCCAATGTTAGACATCTCATTTAACTCTCTGTGACACAGTAAATATGAACACAGTATGCCGTATCATGTAATGTAATTCTATACTCAAGCTGCTGCAGTGCGCACGCACTTTCTTACCTGGTTGTTCATGGCCACATTGACGTTGACGATTTTAGCAGCCGAGCTAAGCGTACCGCTCTCCAGCGCCAACTCCTTGAGGCGAGCCGACGTTTCTTTGGAAACACACATACCGCTTGATGTTAAATTCCTTTATCTTATGAGGAACAATCCTCATTTGTCAGGAACAATGAGGTAAACATAGTAATGCGATGGTTTATAGAGGCAGGCACAGGCACAGGCACACGCACAAAAGTACAAAACCAAATAGTGTATGCATTAGCCACTTTGCTAAGCTTTATTGAGGCCTCACCGGCAAGACAGAGGCCCTCGTCCCCAGGAAGGCTGGAGGCAGAGTGGCCGCCGCTAGGCCCCGCCTCCTCCGTCGGCATCACCATGGGAACAGCAGGAGTCCCGATGACCTCGACAATGCAGGTCTCTAGCAGGTCAACCACTATGGGCACACTGGAGAGGAATGTGGGGGGCGGAAGGCAGGGAGACCAATGAATGGAACAGATAAGAGACAGATTAAAGGCACAGTCAGACAGATGACTACAAGCACGACATGATGAAAAACTGCACAGCTTACCTGTGGATGGCACACATGTAAAAAGACCCCAGCTTGGCCAATGAGTCAGCCTCAGTATCTCATATCCTAAACTATTATTCTTCTATTCCAGTGCAGCACAATATAAAACGCTATCTCCTGTGAATTCACAAAGAACAATACTAATGTTCTATTATTTCATTCGATGCCACCGTAGTAAAGGAAAGAACTCTTCGCTCGACACAATAAAAAGCCATGATTGGCAGTTTGTCACGTAAGCAAGTACAAGTATCAATACTAGAAAAACAGTGAATGCCAATTATACAGTATACACTTCGGAAGGAAAAAACATAAAAGGTCTGACTGATTATCCAAGACCGCAGTCAGCTTAAACCCTAGATGGCCACAGATTGACTGGGATGTTGACTGGGAGAGAGTAATAACTGTTGCTAACATCAAAGACAGCCACTGGACACCAGGCTGTGTGCTACTCATACCACATAGCCTGCAGACATAGTGGAAGATGAGAGGGACACGTCCTGCCCAGAGACGAGGGGTTTAAGTGCACGCATATGCGCGTGCACACACACACACACCCGTTACAGGTAAAACACAGCCTGCAGCGTCATAGATCAAAGGATGAAATGCACACAGGCCATGTAATGTCAACTACAACAGCACGAACCAAACGCTCACCGTGCACACACACACACGATAAGTCACACACACAGTAGAGATATCTGTATTACCTGAGGAGTGAAACACAGACTCCCAATGTTGTCTAATCTGGTTTCACTTTTCACAAAAGCCTATTCATTATGACCTATACACAAGGGGTTATGCTGAAAGACAGTGTGCCAAATGAATGCAAGGTGACATCTAAAAGTACTTTAGTCAGAAAATAAGGATGTAAGGAAACAAAAGATAGTGCCCCTTCAACAGTATGTGTGTGATAAAGTTATTGTTTGGTAATAAAACCAATTCTGCTTTGCGAAAGTGCTCAAATTGGAAATGTAGATGGGCCCACACATGTACAGTACCTACGACCCAGACGAACATGACCATTTATTTTCTTCATTAAAACATGCACACAGAGTTAGGTTGCCATACATCCTTTGGTCGTCATTTGGTAAACATTACAGTTAATATATTGATACAAAATCATTCGATGATTGAGCTGTGCAAGTACAGTAACAGTTGTGCAGTGTTGGGGTATGGTGGAGCAGGAAGGACAATTTAGTATACTACACGACACATTACTCTACAAACTAGCATTCAGCATCACCTTTAACCTGTTTGGACTGGTGGAGTCATCTGCTAAGTAATATACCACTGCAGTACACAACATAAGAGGAAATTAAATTAAAGGAACACATTCAAAAATAATCAGCCATTCTTTATATTAATTCCAGATTTGTTTTTAGCAATAATGATAAAACAGCCATAAAATGCAACATGCAAAAATTCAATGAAATCTAAAATATATATATATATATATAATAATTCCAACTTAATAAGGAGTATAGCTGTAGCGTGTTAAAGAAAATAAAAAATGTGTTCATGACAGGAGAGCTGTCTTGGCCTGTACTCAAGAAACGTGACCTATTGATTCTTCTACAGACAGAGCTGAGGCTCGCGCTGGAGCTGGTAACAGCTCATCTGAGCCAGTCACTTATACTCCGCCAAGACGGCAGGGAGGGGGGGGAGGGGGGGTGTGTGTGTTACAAAAGTGTGGAGAAGGTTTGGGAAGGTGGGGAAGGGGGGTGCGTTAGCGTCATTGTGCACTAGCATGAGGCCAGGCCTGGAAGCCGCATGAAGGGGTGATGGTCAGGCCAGGCGTGGCCACTGTGTGTGCGCCACGGATGCTCGGCGGCTCAGACACTCAACGTTCATCTGCCGCGCCGCTGCGGGCCCCGTCCAGGAAGAGTCCAGCTGTTGGGTCTAGGGTGGTGGTGGGTGGGGCGGAGGAGGGTCCCAGCCCAGAGGAGCGGTGAGCTGTGCCCCGGAACACTGTGCCAACTACGGAGCGTAGGGGTGACGGGGAGGGGGGGGGGGGGGGGGAAGTAGCCTGGGAGTGTGAGGTGACAACTGGAAGGACAGATGATGGAAGCAGGCAAAGAAAGAAGGCAAAGAAAGGCCGAGGCAGAACGAAGAGCGCCACATTGAACGTAAAGGCGTGGGTGGGTATCGTCCCGAGGGGAGCTTTACATGGGGTAGCAGGCAAACAAGGCTGAAGCAGTAGAACGCTGATAACGTTATTGTTTCATGTAGGATTTGGACTGCAAGCTAACACATGCAATCAGGCCACACAATAATGTATTTCCCCTGTATTGTTCATCTTCTAATATACTGTCTATTGTCCATTGTTTTTCCCGCTGCAGTGAGCAATGGCATGGGCGTGACACCTTGGGAAGCCCCCTGGCAATAGAAGTAAGTTTCACAGCGCTTTCTATTGTACTGTAACAGCTAACGTTCAGTCTTCCACCAATACGCGGATCTGTCTGTCGTGTGCTTGTGTTAGGAGCTGCAGCGCATTGCATTAAAGAAGATATGTTGGGGGAAGGCAAGAAAAAGGCCACGGAGGTCTGGAAAGGTTTCAGCCCCGTCGGTGGGAGGCTCGTGAATAAGCCACCGTGTCACATGCAGTATGTCCCTTCTCGCCACTCCACACGCAACACACACACACACAGACTTGTTGTGACACGGTGGCTCGACTTGAGCGAGCGAAGCAGATCCTCGGAGGCCTGCCGCATGGCTCGTGTCAAATGCCGGCGCGGGGGGGGGTCGTGTCTGCGGGGGGAGACGTGGAGGTGGCCGCGGCAAGGGAGAAATGGGGGGGGGTCAGAGAGAGGCCGAGAGATGCAGAGAGATAGCTTGAGAGATCACAGCTGAGATACACACACAGGACACGTCGCAGGGTAGCCGGGAGAGAGATCTGCAGGGCACAACAGAAGCAGGGCACAGCAGTGTACTGTACGGGAGAGGGGTAGAGGTGCCACATAGGTGAAGATGTTGTCATGGTTTTGTTCCATTCACCATTTGCAATAAAAGCTGATCACTTCTGGTTTCATTCAAATGACATGCGGCACATTTAATGGCACACAATCTGGTTCTATGCATGCACTGCCTGGTATTAATGGTTTGTTGGGATGCTTTAGATCTTGACATTATCCACTGTAATTGTTCAAGTGTGTGTGTGTTAGACAAGCCTTTGAATTGTTTGTTACTGGTTAGCAGATGTAGCCATGCAGTAGATGATTTAGATACTTAGAAAACTAAATGTATCAGGACAGGAGTGAGGGGTGGGAGGGGCTTCCATGCATCATGCAATCTATAGTGGGGTTTTAAAGAGGGGTTGCGGGCACTAACACAAAACACATTCCATTTGTGCCATCCATATTGGCTGGGCTGACTGACTAGGTTATCTTCCATGGAACCAACAAACATCTAAACAGCACTCCACACAGGTAACTGATACGGGGAATGTCTGAAAAATGCTGCCTCATCATTTAATCATCCTATGATAATTATGGTGTTTTTGATTGAAAACCAGTGTAATAGTTTGCCATCTGAACACATATCTGACAAACTATTACACTGGTTTGAAAACAAACGCTCAGAATTAAGATAACAGAAAAGTTTTCCCTTAATGTAGAATTCACAGTCAGGAACTCAACAATTGTATCTGTGTGGATAGAAATACTGCTCTACCAATGGAGGAGGGCCCTTGTTGCTCGCAAATGTGGATCCCAACCCTGAAATCAGTAACGAGCCTTTGTCTGTTGGGTCTCCACACAATAAGGCCACTGGCACGCTTAACACAAACATGCCTCTGACGGATAGAATTTAAGGAATGTCAGGTTGACCATGAATAAATAAAGATATTTTAAAGGCTTCTACAATGATTCGAGGGAACTTGGGGGAAGGGGGTATTCTTTCTCCAAAAGCTATTAGGAAACAGCATGCATTAGGCTTCTCATTATTAAATGAAGGGTACCGGAAAAAAAAGGCATAAAATCCAATCTACTGTGACTCACGCCATATTATCCAATACCGGGAATATTGGGGGGTTTCTACAAGATTGACATTGTATAAGTATGTATAATAGCCCTTATTCAATGTCATTGATGGGCAAGCATCTTAATGGTTATACAATATCCAGCAATGTAAATTTAAAACAATATTTTCCTAGATTTGCACCATGAACTAGAAATGGCGTCAATAGCTTTGCTTGTGCTACACGTCTGAGCTTAAAGTTGAAAAATCTGAAATACATTTAAAATGTTTAGTATATTGACAGTACAATAGACCTGGTGTCACGTACAACCATTCAATAAAGAAATAACAAAAATCCTTTACATCACCTATGTTCATGAAATAATACCACCATCCATGATATAATAGGGCATCCAGTAGCACCTTGTCAAAATGCTAACAGATACAGAAGGGGTGGTTATGGTGGGTATGATTGATTTGATGAACAGGAAAGCCGGGCTCATGCTAGCCACAGCATTGCTAAATATAATTTGAAAAGAATGAAAGACTCCCAAATGCACACACACACACACACAAAGAGGCACACCCAAAGCCGCAGGGGCACCCCGGTCATTAAAACAATTCTGGTTTAAAATCAATTCCAAGGTCACAACATGATATGCAGAAAGACATGATTCCCTGGACCAAATAATATAGGTTGATGGCGCATGCTAATCAATTAGTACAGTAGACACAGTTGCAATCTCAGCAGAGGATTTCACTGCAGAAGAAACTGATCCCAGAAGCAGAAACCTAAAGCACGCTTACTGCGCCAAGGCTGATTGGTTTAGGCACGAGCTATAGCAAAGCTGATAGGATGATTCTTACATACCTGGCCTGTCTCCTGACAAGACACAGTCAGCCTCAGTACATCTTAATACTGGAAGCACACACAGGAAAAACACTAGTTTATTAGAGGGGGAGATTAAAACCACACACACACACCAATAAGCACACACAATAATACACATTAAAAATAATGATTTTAGCTACCACACATTTACACAAAATGTGCTCAGAGCAAGTAATTTATTTCTTCAATATCACAATTTTGAAAACAGCCCCATCAGTTCTCAGTAATCCATATGGGATAGAAACTCACTAGAGAACAGTAGAAATGAGAACCCAAGATATACGTTCAGGAGAAAATAAGAACAAAATCCACTATAGATGGTCAAAGACATTTGCTAGTTTGTTCTTCAACTGTGTCTGCACACAGCACACCTATCATTTCATATTGTCCATCTTTATGTTTATTTGTGATGTAATGTATCTGCATTAGGCCTTTTTCATCTGCCTCCCTACTATCTGCCTATACAGTACTGTATGTGTACTGCACATGTGTTCTACACAGACACCATCTTATAGGGTCACGTTTCCAAGGGTATTCTGGTTCTCACACACACACACACACACACACACACACACCTTTCTGGAAACAACTAATTAGCTGTCTTACTGTAGCCTTGAACTAATGTCTAAAATACTGAGCCAGCCTTTTATTCAACAAGCAAAACAACAGATAAGAGATTTACATTATTATTAAAAGAAGACCTACACTCTTAGAATAAGTTGAACACAGGTCATGTATCATTCTGATGATTGTGTGGGAGCCGTCCATTAGGAAACATTTGGTAAGGGAACAAGTGGCCAATGACCATTCAGGTAGGTAGTTCACTTCAGCAATTAAGTGCATGTGTTCTAAAATCATGCCATGTTATTATTGTTACAATTATTTGATTGGATCATCAAATAATATGTTTACCTTAATAACTGTAAGCAAATATTATGCCGTTTGACCTCATGTGAAATCAGGGGAAAATCTATTAAATCAGTCATGAAATCTGACAAAGATTAACCTTTGCCCGTATGTGTTTTCCACTTTCAAACTGAACCATCATCCAAACTGCATACATGTATTTTAAGTCTTGTTTCAGACAAAACTAGAATAAACAAATGCTAATAGCTTTATCACACAACATGTGTGTACATACAGAAGCACACCTCTATACTTGGATGAGAAAAACAAACTGTAATAATAAGTACCAGTTTGTTCTTCTCCTTAATAAGCACTCATGTAAATGATACACACAATATGTATACAGCTAAAATGTGTTAGGTGCTACACCTAAGGCTCCATGTTTTTTTTTCTCAGCTGAAAACACTGGCCGCTCTGCTAAAAAAGCTTAATTGGCAGAGCTAGGAAGCTCTTTTGAAAGCGCAGCATTTTTTTCAGCTGAGACTCTTTGGTTGCTATGATACAGAATCTGTGTGTAATTCATATGTATCAAACCAATTTAATTTGTAATATTCTATAGCCTACAATATATTTTTGTGTTGGTAAAGTGGTAGTCCGGGAATATAATTAGACAGTTATTAACTTCTCCATAGTTGTTGTCGTTGTCTGCGTAGTCGGATATCAAAAAAAATGAAACACCCGGTGCTTGGCGTGAAAAGAAGCACTCGGTGCCACGCAACACTGCTGCAGTTTTTAGAAGCCTGGAAAAATGCAGTGCTCCCATTGGAATCAATTATAAAATATTTAATTAAATTGTCCTTTTTATATCCATATACGTGTTGATGGTGGGTTGTTACCAACATCTGGTGAATATGTCATGTCAATAGCACCTTTACAAATATGTTTACTTAGAAAAATGGTAACGTGTTCAATACTTATTTTCCATGTATGTGATTGAGAGATATAGGTGTGTGTGTGTGTGTGTGAAATTACTAAGAGGAGGGATGATCAGTGGATAAGCCGTGCTAATACCCTTAAGGCATTAGACCATGTGTGACACACCTGGATAACTAGTGCACTCTCCAGCCATTACATGGTCTATAGGTCACTTGTGCTGTGTCATTTACTAAGTCATGAAATTATGACTCCAGATATCAGGGATTCCAAACAAACAGGAAACAGCTCCGGAAAACATTAAATGACTCATTCCATGAAAACCAAGTATTTCTAGTTGTTTTTAGCATCAGCAATGTCGATGTGACACTGATAAGTTTTGCGGCTTTCAACGTGGACTGTTAACTCCCTGGTCTTTATTGGCCATAGAAGGAAATGAGGTGGAGAAACAGCCGAATAAGAGTGCGTAATTTACGTAAATTACTGCAGACAGTTTTGTTTGGTAACGCCCCTATGAGGATACGGCCACCTACATAGTATTCAGCAAAATATACAAGCTAAGGAACTGATGTTGATAGCCAGTACACAAACCGTAAGTAAAAGTTTAATGTTCAACATATCGCAGGTGACCAAATCTGTATATTTAGTTTTTGATACAGTAACTGCTAGGCTACCGTAGCA